>AWOL01S0002137.1:3536-27988 GCA_000715115.1 Nicotiana otophora
TTTCTACTGCAAACCTAAACAGTACCTATTATAACAGCGTCAGATGACTCAGCCTCAGACCTGGCTGGGATAGCATAACGCTGGGGCTGGGCCACACCACTCTGAACTACGTCCCTAGGATGACCTCTAACTACTTGACCTCCACCTCTAACAGTCTGGCCTCTACCTCTGACTGTCTGACCCCTGCCTCTGGCTGGCTGAGCAGGCGGTGCAGCAACTGGTACCAAAACCATGGCATGATAACTCTGATGTTGTGAGCTACCCGTTGCCTTAAGGCAAAATCTAGCAATGTGCCTCGGATCACCACAAGTATAACATAATCTCAGCTGCTATGACTGCTGACCCTATCGACCTAAGTAACCACCCTGATAACCCTGGAGTGGAGGTATACTAATAGGAGCTGGTGGTGCATTGTAGGCTAGCTGGTCGGAATAATGCATATGAGGACCACGACCAACTGAGGCACCGTGGGATGCATGGGGTGCTGAATAAAACGGCCTGGGAGGATGGCCTCTACCAAACGTACCCCTGCTCTAAATGAGGCACCGCTGAGCTCACCGGAATGACGAGGTCTCTTGTCATACCCCTAACATCCCTGAGCAAGAACCATCTCGACTCGTCTGGCAATATTAGCGGCCGCTTGAAAAGAAATCTCACTCCCAGTCTCCTTAGCCATCTACAATCTGATAGGCTAAGCAAGTCCTTCAATAAACCTCCTCACCATCTCTCTCTCTCTCAGTGAGAAGCATAAGAATAGCATGATGGTCCAAATCCACAAAACGGGTCTCATACTAAGTAACAGTCATTTTGCCATGCTGGAGATGCTCAAACTGACAGCGACGCTCCTCTTTTAATGTGATAGGCAGAAACTTCTCTATGAAGAGCTGAGAGAACTGGTCCCAAGTAAGAGCAAGCGACCTAGCTGGTCTGGTCAACAAATAATCTCTCCACCATTTCTTGGCGGAACCAGTCATCTGAAATGCAGCAAAGTCGACCCCATTGGTCTCCACTATACCCATGTTCCGTAGAACCTCGTGACAGTTGTCGAGATACTCCGGGGGATCCTATGAAGGAGTACCACTGAAGTGAACTGGGAAGAGCTTGGTAAACCTGTCCAATCTCCATAAAGCCTTAGAACACATAGCTGACACATCACCGGTCTGCGCTGCAATAACCGGCTGAACTACTCCAACTGGCTGAGCTGTTAGAGCCTGATACTGGAGAGCTATCTGCTCCGGAGCATGAGTAGTAGGAATCTGGGCCCCTCCTGCAGCCTGAGAGATGGCTTGTGCCATGGGAAATGCACCAGTCTAGGCCACACTCTCCATAAGGCCCACAAAACGGACCAAAGCATCCTGAAGTACTGGGGTAGCAATGAACACCTTCGGAACCTGAGCTGGTCTGGCAGGAACAGTCTGGGCTGGAACCTCCTCGCCAGGCTCTATCTGAGGCTCCACTGCTGGGGCTGCTGCTCGGGCTCTAGTCTGCGCCCTGCCCCTACCTCGACTTCTAGTACGGCCTCGACCTCTGCCCCGCGTAGGAGCTGCCACTAGAGGCTCTGGCTGCTACTCAGCTGAGGAAGCGGTACGTGTTCTCGCCATATGCGAGAGAATAAGAGTAAAAGAGTTCAATCAGCATTGAGAAAGCAAAACCGCACGACAGAGAAGAAAATAAGTGAAACTTGTTCCTAAACTTCATAGCCTCTGGAAGATAAGCACAGACGTCTCTGTACCGATCCTCCAGACTCTACTAAGCTTGATCGTGAAGCGTGAGACCTATGTAACCTAGTGCTCTGATACCAACTATCACAACCTGAAATTTCCCACCGACGGAACCATGATGGCGCCTAACATTTTACTTGTTAGGCAAGCCAACATTAGAAAATCGTTAAACCAATTCCTTATTTCCATTCAAGAAATAACAATAACTAACTAAGATAAAATTTAATAAGTGCGGAATATCGTAAAACTGTATTAATTACTACCACCCGGATCTAGAGTCACAATTCACGAGCATTGTAGAATTTACTACAAGTAATAGACTGAAAGAAATACAATTGTCTGAATGAAAGAAAACAGTAGGACATAAAAGATAGATGGGGACTTCAACGGCTGGTAACGCTGACAGATCTACCTTGAGTCTCCGGACAGCGGACCAGTAGCAAATCTCGATCAACCTGAGCCAGATCAACCTGAGCCAGTATCAAAATCTGTATAGAAAGTGTAGAGTGCAGCATCAGTACAACCGACCCCTTGTACTGGTAAGTGTCGAGCCTAACCTCGACAAAGTAGTGACGAGACTAAGGCAAGGCACCTACAAATCAACCTGTACAATTTAACAGTATATATGCAAATAACAGAAATGAAGAACTAAACAGGAAATGTGGGGAGGGGAAACATACTGAGGGGAATACAAGATAAAGAACTACAACAAAATGATCACCGGAGCAGTCAATATACCATGAATCAATAGGAATAGTGAATACAGGAAGGAAAGAAAATGTACGACATCACCCTTCGTGCTTTTACTCTCAATCTCACCATAAAATTAATAAAAATGGCACGGCATCACCCTTCGGGTTTTTACTCTTATATCATGGCACGGCATCACCCTTTGTTCATTAACACTTACAATATGTCACAACATCACCCTTCATGCGTTAACACTCACAATATGGCACGGCATCATCCTTCGTGCATTAACACTCACAATATGGCACGGCATCACCCTTCGTGCATTAACACTCTCCCTTACCATAATGCAATACATAAATAACAACAGGGAGATAGAATAACAAGTACAAACCTTACTTTAATATTTGTATCCATAATATCAATCTCAACTTTGAAAAAAAAAACTCAATTATCACTAAAAAATCCGTAAACATGATAAGAACGATAAATTGAACAATACTAGCATAACACGTAGCAATTTGACATAGGAAAAGACAATGTAAGAAAAACAGAGAAACATGTAAAAACAGGTAAATTTGGCGGCGCATAAGTACTCGTCACCTCACATATACGCCGCTCACATGGATTTCACTTAGCAAGTAATCTAAGGTTCCTAATTCCCTCAAGTCAGGGTTAGACACAATACTTACCTCGCTCCGAAGGCCACTTAATTCTCAATCAGAACTTTTTCTTTGGAATTCACCTCCAAACCACTCATATATATTCAAAGATGACTCAATATTATCAAATATTGCTAAAGGAATCAATTATATTGCATAAATTAAATTTCACAAATTTTCCTCCAAAAAATTAAAAAATTAACCCCAAGCCCGCTTGGTCAAAACCCGAGGTTCGGACAAAAATCCTTTTACCCATTCACCCCCGAGCCCGAATATGTAATTAGTTTTGAAATCCGACCTCAAATTGAGGTCTAAATCCCCAAATTCCCGAAATCCTTAGTATCTACCCTAACCCCTAATTCTACCGTGAAAACTCTAGATTTTAGGTTGCAAAATTCAAGAAATGTAATGGATAATTGAAATAAAATGGTTTAGCTTCACTTACCAACAATTTGGGAAAGAAATGACTCTTGCAAAATCGCCCCTCACCGTTTGGTTTTTGAGAAAAATAAATTTTTGGCTAAAATTCCGTCTTTGGGTTCTGTTAAGTGCGGGGCGACAGTGTTCATCGCCTTCGCGAGAGCACTGTCGCGTTCGCGAAGTGTATGTGCTGCCAAGCCTTCGCGTTCGCGTAGGCTACCCTTCCCTGGTCTTCGCGTTCGCGAGTCATTGTTCGCGTTCGCGATGAAGAAAAAGCTATCTGCCTCTCCCCAGTGCCTAACGCTACACGTTCGCGATGGGCTTGTCGCGTTCGCGAAGGGTAACGCCCCCATAGCTTCGCGTTCGCGAATAAGAAATCCTCAGCTGCCCAGTTTACTCTTCGCGTTTGCAAGAGTACCTTCGCAAACGCGAAGAAGGACATGCCAGAACACAGACTCTGCAGAAAAATTCAGATTTCCAAAGTCTAAAACATCCCGCGGCCGATCCGAAACTCACCCGAGCTCTTGGGGCTCCAAACCAAACATGCACACAAGTCTAAAAATATCATACAAATTTGCTCGCGCGATCAAATCACCAAAATAACACCTAGAACTCCGAATTTAGCACCAAATCGAATGAAATTCTCAAGAACACTTTAAAATTTCTATTTTCTCAATTGGACGTCCGAATCACGTCAAACCAAGTCCGTTTCTCACCACATTTCACAGACAAGTCTTAAATATCATAATGAACCTGTATCCGGCTTCGAAACCAGAATACGGATCCGACACTAACAATGCCAAACATCAATCAATTCTTAAAAATAATTAATTTTCAGACTTTTAATTTTCATCAAAAAATCATAACTCAAGATAGGGACCTCCGAATTCGATTCCGGGCATACGCCCAGGTCCCATAATTTGATACGGACCCACTGGGTCGGTCAAAACATGGATTCGGGCTCATTTACCAATAATATTGACCGAAATCAACTAAAATCAACTTTTAAGGCAAAAATTCTTATTTTCATTAGTTTTCAACATAAAAGCTTTCCTGAAACTTGTCCGGATCGCACACGCAAATCGATGAGAGTAAATGTAAAACTTTTTAAGGCTTAAGAGCGCAAATTTGAGTTCTAAAATATAAGATGACATTTTGGGTCATCACAGTCCATGAAATATTTTGGGTTCCACGATTTCAGTCCATGAAAAATACCTGAAGTAAGACTTTGACTAAAGCGGAGTAAAAATGTGGAGACGATTTTATTTCGGCTCCATGATTTAGCACTGCAGGGGCAATTTTATCAAGAGTCCTAGAAGACTGTAAATAGAAGTTTAGGTCGTTTTGAGAGGCATCTTTCACTCTCTTGTGCTCTATAGCAGCCTTGGAGCTAGTTTGGGAAGGATTGGGAGATCAACAACACTTTTGTTTGAATTTTCTTGCAACTTTACTCTTTAACTATGCTTATGTTCTAATTTAATCTCTTGTTTTCTATTTCTAGTATAAGTAGCTAAGTTCGTTGTAAACTCTTATGGAATTAATGTTAATGAGTGTTTGATTATCTTGCTTATTATTACTTGGGGTTGTAATTATCTACCTGTTTACATGCTTTAATGTTCATTTGATGGTTGCAAACACTAGATTAACCCCTTTATTATCTATTTCTTGCTTGGAAAGTTGGCAATTGTATTGGGTAATTAACAAGTAGGAAGGATTTGAGCTTATTAAGGAATTAATAAAGCTTGAATAATGAAATTGAACTAGGAATATGGAGATTTCTACGTGTGTCATTATCAATGGGTTTTATTGAAGTCCTTGGGGTTTGGAAAAACTTCTTGAGAAAGGGCTTACAAGAGTTGGAAAATTCTAGTTGATAGATATCAATTGGATCATAATCACTAGTCCAAAGTATTTCGGCAAGATTAAAAATACCCATGAACTAATTATGCCATATTGAGGTTGCAACCTCGGTTCTTCTCTTTATTAGAAAACACATCATCTTATTTGTACTCTACGTGTTCGATAGAATTCCTTTGTTGAACTTTAGTAGTAATTGTAGATATAATTGAACAATCACTCTTTGTTTGAAGATTACATTAAGAATCATCGAGTTTGCATGCATTTGAACGCTCTGACACACACCACTGTTAGAAAATTAGTTAGTATCTCAAAAGGGAGTATTCAAATTCTTGCTTTAAAATGTCTAGATTCATTTCTATTGGCATTTAGTATGTCTTTAATATTTCGCATAATGGGTAATTATTTCTATTTTAGCCGTTAGCCCATTATGACCAATAATTAGTCATTATAATGTTCTTATCTTTCCTTAACCATATATACATTTCCTTTCTTCTTGTGAAGATGGACACGATTATTCCTTTTATTGAGTGAGACTAAGTATACAGAAAATACTCTCCTTCCTTTTGCTGGATTTCAACCAATAATAAATCTTTGTCAGTTTATGCTCCTAGTTTTACACTAGAAGAGCTTGTTAAATCCTGGGGAATACACCCAAATTGGGTAAAATATCCTTAAGGACAGTGTCTTTGACACGCCTCAAGCTTTGAAGAATTCCCTACAAGTTTCGTGATCAAGTATTTTCCGTAAGATTTACAACAATCTTAAGGATATTTCACTTTGTTCTTATGGAGAATACTACTTATGGAATTCTGATGGACTTTAAAGACATACGGTAATATCTTCCACTTGATATGTTTTTGCGTAACATTATATCTAAGTATCGGGTATGCATAATTGAACTAATATATACCTTTTCAACATTTATTCTTTTACGCTTATTCTCGTAAAAATATAACAGGCACATAAACTTTGGCTTAAGATGATAAATATAATCTCCTCTAATTTTATTAGTGTTTCAGGCTATGCGTTAATTGTTGTAGTGGATTTATAGCGTGTTATTATGTATGTGCATTATGTATTATAAAAGAAAATACACGTTATTTCTTTAGTCTTATAAGAGATGCTTTTGTAGTTCTCTTTATCCTGAGTGTTTTCAATTTTCTCTCTTAACATTTTAAAGAGGCAATATGTTATTTGTTTTGAGCAGTGGTAAAACTTAATTTCTTAATGCATCAATATTTTACAGTTTACTTATATTCCTAGAGATCGGGAATGAATAATTGAGTGCTGCTAAATATGACTTTATCAAAATGGTTATTATACATATATCTAAAAGAACTCATGTATGTATTTTGTTGTCAATCGCTTTTGTTCGCCCTTATATCGCTGAGAATAATTTTTTAATGTCAATATGGTACAACCTTATGAAATTTGTGATTCTTGTGGTGATATTATATATTGGAGAACCAAAGTATATTGTATTTTGGTGTAAGTACTTTATGTTCTAAAAATAATCTTTGCTTATCTCTTGATCATTCGGGTGAATGTTGAATAATGACTGATTTTTCTTCATATAACTATGAGTTATTTATTTGGGATCAAACTTTATTGGAAATAATAATTATTTATTGGGGCACACTAAGCCATTATAAATTTTTCAATGTAGAAGAGGATTCGAGAGATTTGATAATCCTGTAAAGTCAAAAATAAATTTGACTAAGCGGATAATATAATTATTGTGGACATTTCTCAAGCGCATCTTATGGCTAATGCAAGAGATTGGGTGTTAGACTCGTGTGCTACTAAGCGTATTTGTGCTAACAAAGTTGATTCCATGTCCTACACCCAAGTTGAAGAACAAGAAAAATAATTTATTTATTTTGGTAATACTTCTTATAAAATATGAAAAATATTATTCCCTACCATACAAGTTTTGAAAATGTGGGGGTCTCAGTATTTTACTTTGGGTTTCTTAAATATTTGGGTGAGGAAATTGTTGAATTATAACTCGTTTCCTATTAAAATATTTCTGTAGAAGTTAAAGTTGCTTTTATGTTTAAAAAATTTTACTTTGGTATTTAAATATTATGTGTTGAATATTTTAAAAGGCACTTGAGATGATTTTATGCCTTACTTGAGAAGTACTATGAGATAGTATTATGTATGTGGATTTTCCACTGTATTAGAAGAATACAATGATGATATTGAATCTCTGATTCATATGAGAAAAGCTCAATGGTGATTGTGTGATCACCTTTTGGTGGGTATTGTGGTATTAAAATTGGCTGAAAGTGAGGTTGATTAAGCAACCTCTTGGTAGTTAAACCGAAAATAATTATCGATGAATTGTGATTGTCAAGGTGCAATAACCATTGTAAGAAAAAAAAATCTTTGAATGGGAAGAGCATACACATTTTCTTAAGATATAATGTGATAAAGCAATTGCTTAGAGATGAGAATTTTTTCATACATATAATGTGTAGTCAAAAGAGGATTTGGCCGATCCTTTGACTTATAAGTGAAACATCGAGGGGTTGAGACTTTTGCTAATTTGATATATATCAACAATGATGGTAACACAACCTATGTGATTGGAGATCCCGTAAAATAGGTTCATATGGGTAATAACAAGTCATTAGTTTATAAAAAGTGAACTATTAAATTATGTCTCTTCCTATGTTGTGTGTATATAGTGCAAGACTGCAAGGAATGTGAGGCTGAGTTATTAAACTCTTAATCCAATAATCCATAGCCTTTTATAGGTGGTGGGTGTATTGCTGTCACGATCCCAATTTTACTCCGTAGTGTATCGTGATGGCACCTAGTCTTTAAGTCTAGGTAAGCCTAACAATTTACGTAATAACTAAATATACAACTGAACTCAAATTCTCAACATATGAAATATAAACAAGAACTGCGATTTAAATAATTACAACTCTCAAAATACAGTAGAAATAAGTCACAAACTTCTAAGAGAAAATACTAAGTGTCTCTATACATCAGATTCTAAATGGAATAAGAAAAAATAACATAATAGAATAGAGGGGGACTCTGAGGTATGCGGATGCTGGCAGATATACCTTGAAGTCTCCACGTAGGATCCAGCTCACTTGTATCTGGTCTGGTAGGACAAACCTGGATCTGCACAAAATAAATATGCAAAAATATAGTATGAGTACACCACAACGGTACCTAGTAAGTGCAAGCCTAACCTTGGTAGAGTAGTGACGAGGTTCGGTCAGGGCCCTACTAGTTTAAAAGAAAAAAATATAAAACAGAAGATATAATAATATTTTGAAATGGATGAGAATTTAAACAATGAGAAGTTACAAAAAAAGATAATCAACACGGCAAATAGAGGCAAACAATAGGGGCGCTTCTGAGGTACCGTCTTGTAGTCCCAAATGTAAATACATAACTGGAGGATCTCCCGAGGTACCACCTCGTAGTCCCAAAAGTAAATATTTAATAGGGGATCTTCCGAGGTACCACCTCGTAGTCTCAAAAGTAAATATGCCACAGGGAGATCTCCCCAGGTACCGCCTCGTAGTCCCAAAAATAAATATGCAACAGGGAATCTCTTGAGGCATCGTCTCGTAGTCCCAAAAGTAAATACGCAACTCATAAATTATGGAACAACAAGTTTACGGCAAGGAATCCTACAGTTAAAGACCGAATACAATAATCAAGGAAGAAGGTAATTCAACTAAGCATGTTGCAAGAATTTCAAGTAAAGGTTAAGACACGTAGACATGCGATAATAGGTTAAACATGACAGCTACACATGCTAAGGCAATTCAGTTAAGGAATTTAGAAGAAGACTACTCAGCAAGAACCGAAATTTCCACAATTAGCTTGTGTACGCACTCGTCACCTCGCGTACACGGCGCTCACCTATCACAAATTGCTACAACAATACCAAATCCTAAGGGAATTTCCTCCACACAAGGTTAGACAAGTCACTTACCTCAAATCTCGTTCAATCAGCCGATAAGAATGCCTTTCCCTCAACTTTTCGACTTCGAATGGCCCAAATATAGCCAAAAGTAATTACATACTATAAATACAACTACAAGAAATTAATTTAAATAATGAAACTACGCCTTTAGCAAGAATTTAAAAAATCGCCCAAAAACGTCGAACCAGACCCACGTCTCAGAACCGGGTAAAAGTCACAAAATAAAAAAATCCATTCGATATCGAGTTCACCCATACCAAAATTACTCAAATATGATACAAAATTCTCGATCAAAATCTCAAAATTCGGCCTAAGGATTTTCCACCTTTTTCACAAATATTTCAACCCAAATCCTTAATTAAATGAAGAAAAAATAATATCTTAGTGGAGATTAATCAAAAACAAGTCAAGAATTCTTACCTAAATGTTTCTTCTGAAAAACCCTCGAAATTTCGCATCAGTCCGAGCTCTATATCTCAAAATATGAAGAAATTGGCAAACCCTCGATTTAATATAATCTGCCCAAGCTTTTCGCACCTGCGGCCAGTTCACCGCACCTGTGGAACCGCTTTTGCAGTAAAAACCTCCGCTTATGTGGAATCACCTAAGTCCCCCAGGTCCCGCACCTGCGCTCCAGGTTCCGCACCTGCGGACGCGCTTCTGCGGCCTTGATCACTCATGCGGAAACAACCTTCGCCTCACTACTCCGCATCTGCTGGCTCGCAGATGCGGATTTCCCTTCGCACCTGCGTCCACCCCAGGCCAGCTCCAGCTCCGCATCTGCGCAATCCCAGCCGCACATGCAGCATTGCCCCTGCGGCCAACCTCTCGCATGTGCGATCATACCAAAAGAGTCCGAGCCTCAGCAATGCACTAAGTCCCATTTTTGATCCGTTAACCATCCGAAATAAACCCAAGGCCCCCGAGAAGTCAACCAAACATACCAACAATTCCAAAAATATTATACAAACTTAGTCGAGTCTTTAAATCACATCAAACAATGATAAAAATACGAATTGCGCATCGATTCAAGCCTAATGAACTTTAAAACTTCAACCTTCTACATCCGATGCCAAAACCTATAAAATCAAGTCCGATTGACCTCAAATTTTACACATAACTCATAATTGACATTACATACCTACTTCAACTTTCGGAATCGGAATCCGACCCCGATATCAAAAAGTTCACTTGCGGTCAAACTTCTCAAAAATCATCCAATTTTTAAACTTTCGCCAACTGACGCTAAAATGACCTACGGACCTCCAATTCAACTTCCGAACACGCTCCTAAGACCAAAATCAGCCTACGGAGCTATATGAACCGTCAAAACTATATTCTGGAGTCGTCTCCACATAAATTAAACTATGGCCAATTCCTACGACTTAAACTTCTATTTTAGGGACTATGTGTCCCATTTCACTTCGAAACCAAAAATCAAATCTCCCGGCGAGTCACGTAACTATAGAATAAATTAGAGGGAGCAATAAATAGGGGTTCGGGGCTAATACTCTCAAAACGACCGCCCGGGTCGTTACATCCTCCCGCTATTAAAACATACGTTCGCCCTCGAACGAGTATAGAGACATACCTGAAGTGGTGAAAAGATAAGGATAACGGATGCACATATCATGTTCAGTCTCCCAAGTCGCCTCCTCGACCGGATGACCCCTCTATTGAAACTTCACTGAAGCGATGTTCTTTGACCTCAACTTTTGAACCTGCATGTCTAAAATGGCCACCGGCTCCTCAACATAAGATAAATCATTGTTCAATTGGACTGAGCTGAAGTCTAACATATGAGATGGATCGCTGTGATACTTCCAGAGCATGGAAACATGGAACACTGGATGAACTGCAGAGAGACTAGGTGGCAGTGCAAGTTTGTAAGCCACCTCTCCAACCCTCTCAAGAATCTTAAAAGGCCCAATATACATAGGGCTCAGCTTGCCCTTCTTTCCGAACCTCATAACACCCTTCATGGGAGCAAGACCCGCTCCCCAACCATGAATGCAATGTCGCGAACCTTCCGATCCGCATAACTCTTCTGCTTAGACTGGGCTGTACGAAGTTGATCCTGAATCAATTTAACCTTTTTCAAGGCATCCTAAACCAAGTCTTTACCCAATAGCCTAGCCTCGCCCTGCTCAAACTAACCCACTGGAGACTGGCACCGTCTACCATAAAAAGCCTCATACGGGGCCATCTGAATGCTCGCATGGTAACTGTTGTTGTAGGCAAACTCCACTAGAGGCAAGAACTGATCCCAAGCAGCCCCCAAAATCCCTCACACGCGCACGAAGCATATCCTCCAATATCTAAATACTGCGCTCGGACTACCCGTCCGTCTGAGGGTGAAATGATGTACTCAACTCCACCCGAGTACCCAACTCATGTTGTACGGCTCTGGAGAACCTTGATGTAAATTGCATACCTCGGTCAGAGATGATAGACACTGGTATGCCATGAAGCCTGACAATCTCGCGAATGTAAACCTGAGCCAGCTACTCCGAAGAGTACGTAGTAACCACAGGAATGAAATGAGTTGACATGGTCAATCTATCCACAATCACCCAAACTGTATCAAACTTCCTCTGAGTACGTGGGAGCCCAACAACGAAATCCATAGTGATCCGCTCCCATTTCCACTCTGGAATCTCTAACTTCTGAAGCAATCCACCCGGTCGTTGATGCTCATACTTCACATGCTGATAATTTAGGCAACGAGCTACATATTCCACTATGTCCTTCTTCATCCGCCTCCACCAATAGTAATGCCTCAAGTCCTGATACATCTTCGCGGCGCCTGGATGTATGGAGTACCGCAAACTGTGAGCCTCCTGGAGAATCAACTCACATAGCCTATCCTGCATCCGTAATACACCGTCATCTCCAATAGTGACCTTATTGGTATCGTCGTGCTTAACCGTGTCCTTAAGGACAAGCAGATGAGGGTCATCATACTGACGCTCTCTAATACGATCATAAAGAGAAGACTGAGAAACTACACAAGCCAAAACTCTGCTCGGATCGGAAACATCCAATCTAAAAAACTAGATGGCCAAGGACTGAACATCCAAGGCTAAAGGCTTCTCTGGTACTGGTAGATATGCTAAACTGCCCAAACTCTCCACCTTACAACTCAAGGCATCGGCCACCACATTGGCCTTCCCGAGATAATAGAGAATGGTTATGTCATAATCCTTAAGCATCTCTAACCATCTCCGCTACCACAAGTTAAGATCCTTCTATTTAAACAGATGTTGTAGACTCCGGTGATCGTGAAAACCTCACAAGGAACACCATAAAAATAGTGCTGCCAGATCTTCAAGGCATGAACAATAGCTGCTAACTCGAGGTCGTGGACAGGATAGTTCTTCTCATGCACCTTCAGCTGTCTAGACGCGTAGGCAATCACCCTACCGTCCTGCATCAACATCGCGCCGAGACCAATGCGCGGTGCATCATAATCTATAGTATAGGACCCCGAACGGTAGGCAACACTAACATTGGGGATGTAGTCAAAGAATTCTTGAGCTTTTGAAAGTTCTCCTCACAATCCTCTGTCCACCTGAACGGAGCACCCTTCTGGGTCAATCTAATCATAGGTGAAACAATAGACAAGAAACCCTCTACAAATCGACGGTAATACCCCGCCAAACCAAGAAAACTCCGAATCTCCGTAGCTGAGGACGGTGTAGGCCAACTCTACACTGCTTCAATCTTTTTACGGTCTACCTTGATCCCCTCACTCGATACCACATGACCCAAAAATGCCACTGAATCTAGCCAAAACTCACACTTCAAAAATTTTGCATATAACTTCTTTTCTCTTAAGGTCTGAAGCACAATCCTCAGGTGCTGCTCATGATCCTCCTGACTCCGGGAGTACACCAGAATGTCGTCAATAAACACAATGATGAAGGAGCTAAGATAGGGCTGAAATACATTATTCATAAAGTGGAAGATTGCTGTTGGGGCGTTGATCAGCCCAAAAGACATCACAAGGAACTCATAATGACCATACCGAATCCTGAAAGCAGTCTTTGGGATATCTGGCTCCCGAATCTTCAACTGATGATAGGTTGAGCGCAAGTTGATCTTAGAGAACACTCTAGCACCTTGAAGCTGATCAAATAAGACATAAATATGTGGCAATGGATACATGTTCTTCACTGTAACCTTGTCAACTGACGATAATCAATACACATTCACATAGAACCATCCTTCTTCTTTACAAACAAGACAGGATCACCCCAAGGCGATACACTGGGCTGACTGAAGCCCTTATCAAGCAACTCTTGCAACTTGTTCTTTAATTCTTTCAACTCTGCTGGGGCCACACGATAAGGTGGAATAGAAATGGGCTGAGTGCCCAGTAACAAATCAATGCCAAAGTCAATATCCATGTCGGGCAGCATGCCCAAAAGATCCGCTGGGAATACATCTGAATAGTCCCTCACTATTGGAACAGACTCTACGGTAGGAGTATCAACATTAACATCAATCACATAGGCCAGATACGCATCACATCCCTTCTCAACCATTTGATGAGCCTTAATAAATGAGACAACCCTGCTAGGAATATTGTCTAACATACCTCTCCACTCTAGCCGCAGTAGACCTAGCATAGCCAACGTCACCGTCTTGGCGTGACAATCAAGGATAGTGTGATAGAGAGACAACCAGTCCATGCCCAAAATAACATTGAAATCCACCATACTGAGCAGCAATAAATTGGCACTGGTCTCAAAACCACTAAGAACAATCAAACATGATCGATACACATGGTCAACAATAATAGAATCACCCACGGGTGTAGACACATAGACAGGTGAACTCAGAGAATCACAGAATACACCTAAATACGGAGCAGAATAAGATGAGACGTAGGAATAAGTGGATATTGGATCAAATAAGACTTATGCATCTCTATGACAGACCAGAATAATACCTGTGATGCCATAATCGGATGCAACTCCCTTCGTCCTAGCAGGAAGGGCATAATATCTGGCCTGGCCTCCCCCTCTAGGGCGACCTCTACTTGTTCGACCTCCACCTCGAGCTGGTTGTGCAGGTAGAGTGGTACCTGGCACTGTAACCATAGCCTGAGGACCCGGTGGAGCACGTGGTGCCTGAGAAATCTGTGGAGGTGTACCCCACCTATGTCCAGGGCAATCCCTCACTATATGACGAGTGTCACCACACTCAAAACAAGCTCTCAGAGGACATGGCTGTTGCGACTGGCACAGGCCTGATCGACTGGACTGACTGCTGAAAGCACCCCGTATAGGAGGTACACTAGACATTGGCGGTGCATAATAGGGATCCTAGGGCCTAGGAGTGGCCGGAGCACCGTTGGCGGCTGGAAGTGCTGAATGAATAGGGCGACCCATATAACCCCTGCCCTGACGAGTTGCAGCTGGGGCACGAGTACCACTATAAGTGCAAGACTCTCGAGACCTCTTTGCCTCTCTCTCCTATCTATCCCGAGTCACCATACCTTCCAACCTCCTAGCAATCCCCACTACCTGTTGGTGCACAATATCCATCTCCAACTCTCTGGCCATGCTTAATCTGATACTGGGGTTGAGCCCCTCAATAAAACGACGAACCCACTCTCGAACAATAGCAACCAAGTCCGATTCATGCCTAGCCAAATCACTGAATCGGACCGCATACTCTGACACGATCATAGAACCCTGGCGCAATTGCTCAAACTCTGCGTGCCATGCATCTCTGAGACTCTGGGAACATACTCCCTCAAGAACATGTCTGAGAACTGAGTCCAAGTGAGTGAAGCTGCCTCTGCTGGACTACCCAACTCGTATACACGCCACCACTGATAAGCTGCTCCTCTAAGCTGGAACGTAGTGAAAGAAACCTCACTAGTCTCCGCAACACCCATAGTACGGAGGATACGATGGCACCCCTTAAGAAAACCCTGGGCATCCTTTAACGCCAAGCCACTGAAAGTAGGAGGGTAGTACTTCTTGTGCCTCTCGAGCCTGAGCTGCTCCGCCTCAAAAACTGCTGCCCTAACCTCGGGCTGAACTGGAGCTACAGGCTGCATCGGTATGATCTATGGAACCTGGTCTACCTGAACCCGTGGCTCTGCATTCGGGCGACGGGCGTCTGTGCTTCTCCCCCGGCCTGAGATGTGGCAGGAGCAAGTGGTATCAATCCTGCATGAGCCATGGTGTTGAACATGCTCAGAAACTGGGCCAGAGTCTCCTTGAGGTTTGGTGAAGTAACATGCGTCTCAGGTGCGGGTGCTCTAGCTGCACCACGTGGATGTCCTCAGCTTCTACCCCGGCCCCGATCCCGGCCTCTCGCGGCTCTAGCAGGGGGCACGGGTGTCTGGTCGTCTGATCCAGCTGTACGTGTTCTCATCATCTGCGAGAGAATAGAAGACAGAAATTTAGCATCCTAAAGCACGATAAGGAATCAAAGAAGTGAAGCTTTTCCTAACAGTTCCATAGCCTCCCGAAGATAAGTACAGACGTCTCCGTACTGACCCGCGAGACTCTACTAAACCTGCTTGTGACTCATAACACCTATGAACCTAGAGCTCTGATACCAACTTGTCACGACCACAATTTTCCTTCGTAGGGTATCGTGATGGTACCTAGGCTTTAAGACTAGGTAAGCCTAATAATTTACCGAATAACTAAATATATAACTGAACTCAAATCCTCAACATATGAAATATAAACAAGAACTACGATTTAAATAATTACAATTCCCAAAATCCGGTAGAAATAAGTCACAACCTTCTAAGAAAAAAATACTAAGTATCTCTATACATCAGAGTCTAAAGAGAATAAGAAAAAACAACATAATAGGATAGAGGGGGACTCCGAGGTCTGCGGACGCTGGCAGATATACCTTGAAGTCTCTACGTGCGATCCAGCTCACTTGTATCTAGTCTGGTAGGACGAACCTGGATCTGCACAAAAAGAATGTACAGAAGTGTAGTATGAGTACACCACAACGGTACCCAGTAAGTGCCAAGCCTAACCTTGGTAGTGTAGTAACGAGGTTCGGTCAGGGCCCTACTGGTTTAAAAGAAAACAAATAAGACACAAGATATAATAATATTTTGAAATGGCTGAGAATATAAACAATGAGAAGTTACAAAAAAAGATAATCAACACGGCAAATAGAGGCAAACAACAGGGGCGCTCCTGAGGTACCGCCTTGTAGTCCCAAATGTAAATACACAACAGGGGGATCTCCCGAGGTACCGCCTCGTAGTCCCAAAAGTAAAAATGCAACATGGGATCTTCCAAGGTACCGTCTCATAGTCTCAAAAGTAAATATGCAACAGGGGGATCTTCCGAGGTACCGCCTCGTAGTCCCAAAAGTAAATATGCAACAGGGGATCTCCCGAGGCATCGTCTCGTAGTCCCAAAAGTAAATACGAACTTCATAAATTATGGAACAACGAGTTTACGGCAAGGAATCTTACAATTAAAGACCGAATACAATAATCAAGAAAATGGATAATTCAACTAAGCATGTTGCAAGAATTTCATGTAAAGGTTAAGACACGTAGACATGTGATACTAGGCTAAACATGACAGCTACACATGCTAAGGTAACTCGGTTAAGGAATTTAGAAGAAGACTACTCAGCAAGAACTGGAATTTCCATAATTAACCCGTGTACGCACTCGTCACCTCGCGTACACGGTGCTCACCTATCACAAAATGCTATAACAGTATCAAATCCTAAGGGGATTTCCCCCACACAAAGTTAGAGAAGTCACTTACCTCAAATCTCGCTCAATCAGTCGATAAGAATGCCTTTCCCGCGACTTTCTGACTCTGAATGGCCTAAATCTAGCCAAAAGTAATTACATACTATAAATACAACTACAAGAAATTAATTTTAATAATAAAACTATGACTTTAGCAAGAATTTAGAAAATCGCCCTAAAACGTCAACCCGGACCCACGTCTCGGAATCAATTAAAAGTTGCAAAATATGAACACTCATTCGATATCGAGTTCACCCATACCAAAATTACTCAAATCCGATAAATAATTCTCGATCAAAACCTCAAAATTCGGCCTAAGGAGTTTTCCACATTTTTCACAAATTTCTCAACCCAAATCCTTAATTAAATGAAGAATAAATGATATCTTAGTGGAGATTAATCAAAAACAAGTCAAGACTCCTTACCCAAATGTTGCCTCTGAAAAACCCTCGAAATTTCGCCTCAATCCAAGTTCTATATCTCAAAATATGAAGAAAATGGAAAACCCTTGATTTAATAAAATCTGCCCAGGCTTTTCGCACCTGCGGCCAGTTCACCGCACTTGCGGAATCACTTTTGCGGTAAAAACCTCCGCTTCTGCGGAATCACTTAAGTCCTCCAGGGCCCGCACCTGCGCTTCAGGTTCCGCACCTGCGGGCTCGCAGATGTGGATTTTCCTTCGCACCTGCGTCTACCCCAGGCAAGCCCCAGCTCCGCATCTGCACAATCCTAGCCATATATGCAGCATCGCACCTGCGGCCAACCCCTTTCAGGTACGATCACACCAGAAGAGTCCCAGCCTCTGCAATGCACTAAGTCCTATTTTTGATCCGTTAACCATCTGAAATCAACCCGAGGCCTCCGGGGCCTCAACCAAACATACCAACAAGTCATAAAATATCATATAAACTTAGTCGAGCCTTTAAATCATATCAAACAACGCTAAAATCACGAATTGCGCATCGATTCAAGCCTAATGAACTTTAAAACTTCAACCTTCTACTTCCGATACCGAAACCTGTCAAATCAAATCCGATTGACCTCAAATTTTGCACACAAGTCCTAATTGACATTACAGACCTACTCCAACTTCCAGAATCGGAATCCGACTCCGATATCAAAAAGTCCACTTCCGGATAAACTTCCCAAAAATCATCAAATTTTCCAACTTTCGCCAATTGACACTATAATGACCTACGCACCTCCAATTCAACATCCGAATACGCTCCTAAGACCAAAATCACCCTATGGAGCTATAGGAATTGTCAAAACTCCATTCCGGAGTCATCTCTACACAAATAAAACTACATTCAATTCCTACTATATAAACTTCCATTTTAGGGACTATGTGTCCCATTTCACTCTGAAACCAAAAACCGAATCTCCCAGTGAGTCACGTAACCACAGAATGAAATCGATGAAGCAATAAATAGGGGTTCGGGGCTAATACTCTTAAAACGATCGGTCGGTTCATTACAATTACGCTGCAGAATACACTTGATGGATGGACGTTTAGCACAAAACCGCGATAATGACAAAGATTGTGCGAGTATAATTTGATAGATAAGACTCTAGGCTTACAAAAGAATTTTTGGTTCATAGAAGTTCTAAACTTCACCAATTGTTCTGTAAGCTTAATCTTATTTTTTTCTAGGTCTGGTTCATAGTCTACGAGACACCTGATTCGATGCATTGTACTCATATGTTAAAACAAATCCAGCAAAATATTCTATCCTTCTATTCCTTTCGAGATATGTGGGGGATTGTTAGAAAATTGTCACGAACCAAAATCTCGCCCGTCGTGATGGCGCCTATCCCAATACTAGGCAAGCCGAAATTCTCAATAAACCACAATTTCTCTTAAGTTTGAAAATATAATATTTAATTAAAATCCACAAATCTTACAATTACCGATACAACCACTCCCAAAACCTGGTGTCAATGAATACATGAGCATCTAATATAACTACAAGTCTGGAAAAATATGGTCTATAATAGTCTGAGACCAAATACAGTAAACAAAGAGATGGAGAAGGAGAGACAAGGTCTGCGGAGCACGGCAGCTACCTCAAATCTCCTAAAAATCAACCACGCGAAAGGATCAATACCCGATATGTATGGGAACACCTGGATCTGCACACGAAGAGCAGGGTGTAGTATGAAGACAACCAACTCAGCAAGTAACAATACTAAATAAGGAACTGAAGATAGTAACGAGCTACACAGTTATGGTTCATTTCCAGTAATTCCAGCAAGGAATAGACATGGTATCAAATCTGGCAGTTTAATGTCAAATCAATTTTTATATAGTTCCTGTTCATGTAATCCGTATATTAATAATCTTTCAGAGATTTCACAACAATGACAGATAGCAACTAAATGCAACAACAAATGGAAATCAAGTACAACCTATTAGGACAACAATCACTCATTGGGCTCCCAGCCCTCATCATTCACTCTCAATAGGTACCTGCGCTCACTGGGAGTGTACAGACTCCGAAGGGGCTCCTACAACCCAAGCGCTATAAGCTGCACAGACAACTCACGTGCAGCACGGACAACTCACGTGCCATAATATAAGTATCTGGATCCGCACGGCCAACTCACGTGTTGCACGGCCAACTCAAATGCTATAGTATAATATAAGGATCCGCACGGCCAACTCACATGTTGCACGGCCAACTCGCGTGCTATAGTATAATATAAGGATCTGCACGGCTAACTCACGTGCTATAGTATCAATATCTCACAATCAGGCCCTCGGCCTCACTCAGTCATAAATCTCTCCAGTCTCTCGGACTCTTAATAATCATGAAATCAGCCCAAACAACAATGATATGATGTATCAATAATAATAACAGAGACTGAGATAAAATGTGCAATTAAAAGCTGAGATTGAGTACAAATAGCATTTAGCAGGCAATTCAACAAGTACGCGACCTCTGTGGGTCCCAACAGTACTATCACATAGCCTAAGCATGATTTCTAACATGATTTACAGTCAAATTTTATCAACACATAGAGAGCATATAGCTAACAATAAATTATTCAACTTTACAGTTTTCCGGGATGGACTAAGTCACAATCCCCTCGGTGCACGCCCACACGCCCGTCACCTAGCATGTGTGTCACCTCCAAAATAATCACATAATATCAAAATCCGGGATTTAATACTCTCAGGACCAGATTTAAAACTGTTACTTACCTCAAAATATGAAATTCTCTACTCCACTATGCCTTTGCCTCGCAAATCGGCCTCCGAATGCTTCAAATCTAGTCACAAATAATTTATTTCAGACAATAATATTTATTGGAATTAATTCCATAGGAAAATACTAATTTTTCATAAATATCCAAAATTTAGCTCAAACATCGCCCGTGGGGCCCATGTCTCGGAACCCAACAAAAGTTACAAAATCCAAAAGCCTATTCAACCACGAGTCTAACCATACAAATTTTACCAAAATTCGACCTCAACTCGACCCCCAAAGCTTCAAATCTTATTTTCAAATCCCTAAATTCCAACCCCCGATTTACACCTCAAAAACATGTAATCTAGTCGGATTATTCGATAATAATTCAAGATTATGGAGTAGAAATGATCACAAGGGACTTACCTCAAGTTTTCCCGAGAAAACCTTGCTCAAATTCGCCCAATCTCGAGTTTGAAATGCACAAAAATGGAAAAAGCTCGGAACCACTCTGTTTTTGTACTGTCCAGGGATTTTCGCATCTGCGGCAACTTGTCCTCTTCTGCGCCAACCGCATGTGCGGAAAAAGTCCCGCATCTGCGCCTTTGTCCGCATCTGCGCGCCTGTTTGCGCTCTTACGTAGGCCACTTCTGCGCGTGCCCCACTGCATCTATGCTCACACAGGTGCGAAATTTCCCTTGCACCTGCGACCACTGCCCTATAGTCCATTTGCGCATCTGCTCTTGCCAGGCTCGCTTCTGCGAGCTCGCACCTGCGATAGAATTTCCGCAGGTGCGATTGCAGTAGAGGGCAAAAACTTCAGCTATTTCTTCTAAGTCTGAATTTGATCCGCTAACCATCCGAAACTCACCGGAGGTGCCCGGGACCTCAACCAAATGTACCAACAAGTCCTAAAATATCATACGAACTTAGTCGAGCCTTCAAATAACATCCAACAACACAAACACGAATCACACATAGATTCAAGCCTAATGAACTTTGAAATTTCTAATTTCTACGAATGACTCTGGAACTTATCAAATCACGTCCGATTGACCAAAAATTTTGCACACAAGTCATAAATGATATAACGGAGGTACTCAAATTTTTAGAATCGAATTTCGACCCCGATATCAAAAAGTCAACCCCCCGGTCAAACTTTCCAAAAATTTAACTTTCGGCATTTCAAGCCTTATTCCACTACGAACCTCCAAATAATATTCCGAACACTCTCTTAAGCCCAAAATCACCATACGGAGCTATTGGAATCATCAAAATTCAAATCTCAAGTCGTTTACACATAGGTCCATATCCGGTCCATTTTTCTAACTTAAATTTTCAATTATGAGACTATGTGTCTCATTTCATTTCGAATTTCTTTCGGACCCGAACCAACTAACCCGGTAAGTCATAAAACAACTATGTAACATAAATTGAGTAGTAAATGGGGTAACGGGGTTATAACACTCAAAACGATCGGTCGGTGTTTTACATTCTCCCCCTCTTAAACAAACGTTCGTCCTCGAACTGGTTTAGAACAATACCTGGAGTCTCAAATAAGTGTGGACATTTGCTCTGCATCTCCTGCTCAATCTCCCAAGTAGCTTGTCCGACTGGCTGGCCTCTCCACTGCACCTTCACCGAAGCTATGGTCTTTGATCTCAGCTTTCGAACCTGCCGATCTAAAATAGCCACCGGCTCCACATCATAAGTCAAATTACCATCCAGCTGTACTGTACTGAAATCCAGAATGTGAGACAGATCCCTGACATACTTTCGGAGCACGGATACATGAAACACTGGATGAACACCTGATAGACTAGGTGGCGAAGCAAGTTGATAAGCCACCTCCCCAATTTTCTTAAGTATCTCAAAAGGCCCAATATACCGAGGGCTCAACTTGCCCTTTTTCCCGAACCTCAACACACCCTTCATGGGTGAAAACTTGAGCAGAACCTTCTCCCCAACCATGTGAACAACATCACGAACCTTCCTGTCGGCATAACTCTTCTGTCTAGACTGTGTCATGCGAAGACATTCCTGAATTACTTTGACCTTCTCTAAAGCATCCTGAACCAAGTCAGTACCCAATAGTCTAACCTCACCAGGCTCAAACCAATCTATCGGAGACCGACATCGTCTCCCATATAAAGCTTCATACGGAGCCATCCGAATGCTTGACTGGTAGCTATTATTGTAAGCAAACTCTGCGAGTGGCTGAAATTGATCCCAAGAACCCCCAAAATCAATGACACAAGCACGTAGCATATCCTCCAATATCTGAATAGTACGCTCGGACTGTCCGTCCGTCTGAGGGTGAAATGTTGTACTCAACTGAACCTGTGTGCCCAATTCTCGCTGCACTGCCCTCCAAAACTGTGAGGTAAATTGCGTACCCCGATCTAAAATAATGGACACCGGCACACTATGTAGGTGAATAATCTCGCAAATATAAATCCCAGCCAACCGCTCCAAAGAATAATTAGTACCGACTGGAATAAAATGCGCAGATTTGGTCAACTGATCTACTATCACCCAAAAAGCATCAAACTTTCTCAAAGTACGTGGGAGTCTCACTACGAAGTCCATGGTAATACGCTCCCACTTCCACTCCGGAATTTCAAGTCTCTATAGCAATCTTCCCGGTCTATGATACTCGTACTTTACCTATTGACAATTTAAACACCGAGATACAAACTCAACTATATCTTTCTTCATCCGCCTCCACCAATAGTGTTGTCTCAAATCCTGATACATCTTTGCAGTGCCTGGATGAATAGAGTACCGCGAATTATGAGCTTCTTGGAGAATCAGCTCACGCAAACCATCTACATTAGGTACACATATCCTACCCTGCATCTATAATACAATGTCATCTCTAATAGTGACTTCCTTCGCATTACCGTGCTGAACCGTGTCCTTAAGGACAAGCAAATGTGGATCATCATACTGGTGCTCTCTGATGCGATCATATAAAGAAGACCGAGAAACCACACAGGCCAAAACTCGATTCGGCTCGAAAACATCCAATCTAACAAACTGATTAGCCAAGTCCTAAACCTCCAAGGCTAAAGGACTCTCTTCTACCGGTAAGTATGCTAAGCTGCCCAAACTCTCTGCCTTACGACTCAATGCATCGGCCACCACATTGGCCTTTCCAGGATGATAGAGAATGGTGATATCATAATCCTTAAGCAACTCCAACCACCTTCGATGCCGCAAGTTAAGTTCCTTCTGTTTAAACAAATATTGTAAACTCCGATGATCGGTATATACCTCACACTGGACACCGTACAAGTAATGCCGCCAAATTTTCAAGGCATGAACAATAGCTGCTAACTCAATATCATGGACTGGATAATTCTTCTCATGTACCTTTAATTATCTGGACGCATAGGCAATCACCCTACCGTCTTGCATAAGTACTGCGCCAAGACCAATCCGCGATGCGTCATAATACACAGTATAAGACTCTAAACCTGTAGGCAACACCAATACTGAGCTGTAGTCAAAGCTATCTTGAGCTTCTGAAAGCTCTCTTTACATTCATCCGACCACCTGAACGGAGCACCTTTCTTGGTCAATTTAGTCATAAGCGATGCAATAGACGAGAAGCCCTCCAAGAAACGACAATAATAACCGGCCAAGCCGAGAAAACTCCGAATCTCAGTAACTGAGGATGGTCTGGGCCAATCCTGAACTACCTCTATTTTCTTTGGATCCACCTTAATACCTTCACCGGACACTATATGTCCTAAGAATGCAACCGAACTAAGCCAGAACTCACACTTAGAGAATTTGGCATAAAGCTCCTCCTCTCTCAGCCTCTGTAATACAATACCCAAGTGTTGTGCATGCTCCTCCTGACTACGTGAGTACACCAGAATATCATCAATGAATACCACAACAAATAAATCAAGATATGGCTGAAATACATTATTCATCAAATGCATAAATGTTGTTGGGGCATTGGTTAGCCCAAAAGACATCACAAGAAATTCATAGTGGCCATAACGAGTCCTGAATGTCGTCTTTAGAATATCCGAATCCCGAATTTTTAATTGGTGATACCCAGACCTCAAATCAATTTTGGAGAACACCCTCGCTCTCTGAAGCTGGTCAAATAAATCATTAATACGCGGCAATGGATATTTATTCTTGATTGTAACTTTGTTCAATTGCCTATAA
>AWOL01S0002137.1:53513-122028 GCA_000715115.1 Nicotiana otophora
AATTCTAATTAAGCATGATATATGTAACAATAAAACTCAGAACAAGAAATAGCTTAACAATTCATCACCATATTTAAGAACCCAAATCACTTCCTTTATTTAAAATAAATAAACTTTCAAATAATGAATATATACCAATTATAAAAGGGACTTCCAGTTCTATTATGACGCATAAAATTCCACCAAGGACGTTCGGCCCGATCCAACATAAATGTAAATTGTACACTGCCGAGGGTCTAACGGCACGAACCATAGATGCATCTATTAACCTGCCGAGGCGAACGGACCGCTCCCATGAGAGTAGTAGAAAGAATTACCCCGCTCGTGGAATATACTTGCGATGCGGTCAAATATAAATTATCAATAAATCATAATCCTTTCTTGATTCTTTTCAAACTAAAGACAATTCAACTTGAAGCTTTTAAATCCTTAAAATCCTCGACTTTGTTCCATTTGATATAATTAACAAATATAATCAAATAACAGTGTCCACAAAGTATGGTGTAAACGTAAAACTACCTGGACATAAATAGGAATAATATCTACCTACAAAATCTCATCACTTCGTGCGTACGTAGCCCCCACAAATAACAACACATATTAATTAAGTTCACCTATGGGGTAAATTCTCTCTTACAAGGTTAGAAAAGAGACTTACCTCGCTCTGAAGTTCTATCACCGGCTCCCAAGCCCTTCCAATAACTGAAACCGATGCCCAACCACAAATAACAACACATATTAATTAAATTCACCTATGGGATAAATTCTCTCTTACAAGGTTAGAAAAGAGACTTACCTCGCTCTGAAGTTCTATCACCGGCTCCCAAGCCCTTCCAATAACTGAAACCGATGCCCAACCACAAATAACAACACATATTAATTAAATTCACCTATGGGATAAATTCTCTCTTACAAGGTTAGAAAAGAGACTTACCTCGCTCTGAAGTTCTATCACCGGCTCCCAAGCCCTTCCAATAACTGAAACCGATGCCCAGCGCTCAAAAACTAGTCAATAAATATGCAAATCCATAAATATACACTCTAATACTTATTATAATTCAATTTATAACAATTCCTAACTCCGCTTGAAAAGTCGATAAAAATCACCCTCGGGCCCACGTGCCCGGATTCCGAAAATATTTGAAGATAAACTTTAACCATGATACCACGAACGCAAATATATAATTTATTTCCCATTCCATGCCCAAAATTCGTGGTCAAAATCCAAAATACCAAATTCTAGGTTTTCTACCAAAATCACACAATTTCTACTAATTTTCATGCTTAATCTCATAGAATCCATGTATTTAACCTATAATAAGTGGGAATCAATTACCTTGTGTTGCTTGATGAAAATCTCCCTTTGAAGCTCTCTAATATCGCCCCAACCAAGTGAGAAATGAGGGAAGAAGAGCCAAATCTCGTTCTTAAAACCATTCTGTCCAGCGCCATTTCCGCACATGCGGAACAGTAGACGCACCTGCGGCTTCGCAGGTGCGAGACCCCTTCCGCTTTTGCGCCTTCTTCCATTTCTGTGCTCAACCCTTCACTTCTGCGGTTGCGCAGATGCGGCCAAAACTCCGCACTTGCGGTCCTTCACCTGGGCGCCCTGCTCCGCTTCTACGGCTCCTATGTCGCTTCTGCACCCTCCGCACCTACGGCCAAAATCTCACAGGTGCGATTACACCAGATGACACCAGCCCTCAGCCCTTCTTCCAAGTCCCAACTCGATCCGTTTACCTTCTGGATTCCACTCGAGGCCCTAGGAACCTCAACCAATTATACCAACACGTCACAAAACACATTACGAACTCAGTCGAGCCTTCAAATCACATCATACAATGTCAAATTAATGAATCACAACCCAATTCACTAAATGAACTTTAGAACTTCTAACTTCTATATTCGATGCTGAAACCTATCATATCATGTCCGATTGACCTCAAATTTTGTACACAGGTCACATTCGACATTACGGACCTACTCTAACTTCCAGAATCAGAATCCGACCCCGATACCAAAAAGTTCACTTCCGGTCAAACTTCTCAAAAATCTTCAAATTCCTAACTTTTGCCAAATGACCCCAAAATGACTTACGGACCTCCGAATCCACTTCCGGATGAGCTTCCGCTACCAGAATCGCCATACGGAGCTATTCCCAGTCTCGAAATCCCAAACGGACATCGATAATATTGAAATGCACTTCAACCCAAATTTATGAAATTCTTTCAAAATGCCAACTTTCACAATATGCGCTGAAATGCACCCGGGTCATCCAAAATCCGATCTGGACATACGCCCAAGTACAAAATCATCATACAAACTTGTTGGAACCTTCAAATCCCGTTTTCGAGGTCGTTTACTTGAAAATCCAACCTTGGTCAATTCTTCCAACTTAAAACTTCCGAAATGAGAATTTTCTTTCCAAATCGTCTTTGAACTTCCAAAATTCAATTCTGACTACGCGTACAAGTCATAATACCTGAAGTGAAGCTGCTCATGGCCTCAAACCGTCAAACGATATGCTAGAGCTCAAAACAACCGATCGGGTCGTTATAATCTACAAGCATTCTGTCAAATACTGAACACCTGAATATACAGAGGTTTGAATTACTATACCTTTAATTGAGTGTAGGTACTTCTGATTATCGTAATACTAACATGGTACAATTATCAAACAATTATAACACATTTGGAAAAGTATCAGGAATAGTGAAGTTGATTGATATGCCAACATCTTCGGCAATTGTGGAATATGAAAGTATCATAGTAACAGAACATACACCAAAAGTAATTTAAGTAGGCCAAATTTACCAAGACAAGCAAACAATTGTCAGTGCAATAAAGCACTATGCTGTCATGAATAGTTTCAATTTAAGGTAGTCTAGTGCAAGAAGGTAAGAACATTTTATTTGTCAAAATTATATTGTGTATAAGTTGTAGTTTTTATGTATATAAATTATTTAGAACAATTTGTTGTGCATAAACAACCTTGTATTCTGTAGCTACAATATGCATAATATTTTTATAATTATTTTTATTCTGTAGCTATTGCCTTGTATGTGTTGGTGACAATTGTACGTGGCAGTTAAGTCCACCAGCATAAATAAATTAGCATTGTTCAAGGTTCGAAAATTCAACAGCTTGAACACATGCTCTTTGAGTGACATCACATATATATACAATGCAAAGCTACTACCATGGTAGTTGGAAGCATGGTCATGCCAAAATATGCAGATCCTAAGACAAAATACACACCAAAAAACATACAAACTGACATGTTGTCGGAACATGGTGTGAACTTAACATACATTCAAGATTGGAGAGCAAAGGAAAAGGCTTTAGAATTTTTAAGAGGTCATCCTACTGAATCCTAAAGTCGGTTGCCGAGTTATTTGTATATTTTGGAGAAGACTTATCCGGGGTCAGTAGTGAAATTGCAGAAGACTGAAAATGATTGTTTCTTGTATGAATTTGTTGTTCTTAGTACGTCCATCAAGGGTTGGGAGCATTGTAGGCCAGTTATGGTAGTTGATGGTACCTTCTTGAAATCGGCATATAGGGGAATCATGCTAACAACTAGCACAATGGATGCAACATGTAATATAGATTAATTATAAAAATATTGTAATAAAGTTGTTTCTGATACTGTATTTTTTTATATTTTCAAGTTTTATTACTGAAATTGAATTTCTTTTTGCTACCTATGTGATATGTAGCATATTACCACTAGCATACGTCGTTGTTGATTCAGAAAATGATGCATCATTGAGGTATTTGTTTGAGCAATTCAAACATGCATATGGTGAAAAACTAAATATGTGTGTTGCTTCGGACTAGAATAAGAGTATATTGAAGGCAACATCAACTGTTTATACCAGCATGCCACATTATGCTTGCAGGTGGCATATTTGGACAAATGTAAGGGCAAAGTTCAAGAAAAGGACATCTAAAATTAAGCGAATTATACTTTGCCACGGCATGATCATACACGCTTAATGAATTTAATGAAAGAATGTCAAAGATTGAAGAGATCTACACACGTTTTAAAGCATATCTATATGATATTGGTTATTACAGATGGTCTCGGATACATACTACGGTGAACAGAAAATGGATGATGACAACAAATATTGCAAGAGTCCTTGAATGCGGTAACCAAAGATGCAAGAGAGCTGCCCGTAGTTCAACTATTAGAGTACATGAGGACTATTCTTGAACGTTGGACTAATGAAAGTTGTTGAATGTAAAGGGTACGTTCACATACCTTGGAAAAAAATACAACAAAGAGTTGGAGGACAACAAGACATTATCGCAGAAGATGAGAGTAAGTTCTGGTCCATAACAGCAGATAATCGATTTTATCAAAATAAATATATACTGATAATTGTAGATATGTTGTTGTATATATACTGTAATAGATGGTGTGAAGTGCTTCATCGTTTTCCTTCAAAATAAGAGATGTAGTTGTGGACAATTCCAGCTTGATGAACTTCCTTGTCCACATGCTTTGGCGGCTTTGAGGCACAAGAATGAGTCTTATGAAAACTATTGTTTTCCTTATTACACGAGGGAGAGCCTTATGCAGACTTATGAAATACCAATAGACCCTCTACCTAATGAAAGTAAATGGGATGTGCCATAACATATAGCATAAGAAATTGTACTGCCACCTACTGGGAAAAGGCAGCCAGGGAGACCTCAAAAATAAAGATACAAACCATATGATGAAATAAATGCAAATAAGTACAAGATTTCATGTTGCAACTGCGGACAAGAAGGGCATAACAAAAGATCTTGTAGGAATACTCCCAAAAGGAAATAAGAATTGCTGTAGTATAAAGATTTTTTTTACTGAGTACTTTTGATGATAATCTGTCCTTTAAAATATATTCAGTTGTATTTGTTGTGTTCTGGACAATTATAGCTGTGGTGTAATTGTGTTGCTAATTTGAATAAAGATTGTCTCCTATAATAAATATTTGGTAAACAAATTTTAACTCTTAATGCCATTCGTTTGTAGTTGTTTTGTTCAATAACTATGTTTATTTATTAATTTTAAGCTTGTTTAATACTGCTAATTTTGAATAGGTTCTATATTTTTGTATATTAGTGTAGACAGAATTATAGTTATGTTGTAAAGAAACTGTTATCTGAGAGTTTTAGTGTATCGTTGCTTGAAATTTCCTTTAATTGTAAAGCTAAACATTTGATACCTTACATTTAGAGTAACATATGTTAACATAATATGGTAAAAGAAGACAACATAAAACATATATTATAGAGTACCAATATGGAGATCAATTACTAACAACTTTCAACAAAAAAAACATGCTACAAATGTTTTCACTTGTAAGTAGTAGATTTCTGGACAAAATAATAAAATAAAAGCTAAAACAACTGTAGCACAAATCTGCTACAAATAAACTGTTGCTGAATTGTTCTTAGTAAATAACTTTCCTAAAAATTTAATACAATCCAGCTACAACTAAACACTTTCCCACAAAATAGCTACTGAAAAGGGAATCTAATTCATTTTGGTCCGGACTCTTGTTCTCTCCCTCACCGCTGGTGCACCTTTTCTTATTGCTAATCTCTCAATCACCTCACTTTCACTAATTGCACCAAGCACTTTTTTTTCTAGCATAATCCCAAAGGAGCGCTCCATAGCATCTACAGTGTTGATAAATATTAGAAAGGTCTTCCTTTGAAATCGAGAGTTGTCCAATACTAAAATATTCTGCAAATGCCGCCACGTATACACCGCAATCACTGCAATAAATATTAGGGGAAAAGCTTTAGCATTCAATATAAAATTCAATTGGTTAAATTGAAGGAAAAGCAGCACATACAATGATCTCTCTTTTTGCTGGGGTATCTCACCGACCAACCACTGAATGTCAAGAGGGTCAGTAACACCTTTTTTAATGTATGCCTTTCTGTTCTTGTAGTTGATGTCTAGATACTAGCCATAGAAGCTAGTTGATGACAAGTAGAGGGGGATCATAATAGCAAACTTGTCGACAACAGATTTCACAAGTTTGTGATTACGTGAAGAGACCATAGAATCATAAACATATAGAACCTTATCGGTAATGTCAAACACATCCAACAACCAATGAAATTTCTCAAAAATATTTATAGGCATAGTCATAAAATCAACTTTGTCCCATGCAATATTTGTAAGTAATCGGTACCCCAATATGTATTCTGATATGACGTCCTGGGGTTTGACAACAGCAAGCTTCCTATCGGCAGGGGCCTTACTGTACCTCTCATAAATTTGTTCTATTCTAGTCTTAAACATACAGTCAGTGGTTATAAACCGTGTTCTATTTTTAGAACCATACTTTTCTCTCTTCCTCAAGTAGTATAAAATAACATCAATGTGCAGCAAAAAAAAAACAAATTACATTATTTCTCACTGCATCATACAATTTAACTATATTTTTTTAACAAAAATTCTACAGATATCTAAAATAATATAATACTTTAGCTTATCATTAAATGCAGCCGGGTTATGAGTATACCGTGTTGTTCAGAATTTGTCTGGAATGTGTCAAAGTATAAAACCACTCCTTTTTATCAACTTTCTCCACTCCAAGATCAAACCACGGGTTGAGCTAGTTATCTTTTACAGTATAAGGCGCCTTCTTCCTATATAAAGACATAACAAGTACAATTAAAATGTAGTTGCAATTGAAAATCCATAAATTCTATGAACTCGATAATATGAAAAAAGTGTATAATCTAACCTCTTTAAAACCGTGTCGGTACCTAAATATAACCACTTATTGAATTCTTCTAATAAAGCAAGATCAACATCTTTGCCAATTACCCCAGTAAATGGATGCTTGATGTTGAAAATTGGAGGAGGGCCAACAGAAGTGCTTCCACCAGAACTGAAATAAGAGAGAAAGGGGGATCTGGCATGCTTTCTAGGAACCCTTGTTCTTCTTTGCTGCACGAGGGTTGTTTCATCTTCATTAACCTCGCCGAACTTAACTATCTGTGAGAACTTCTCGAGCAGCTCAAAATCATCAAGTGTTGTTGCCTTTTTCCAGACTTGGAATCATTATCCGAATCAGCTACGTTGATGAAGTCGACTGGTTCACCTACAAAGTTAAAAATAAAATAATAATATTGTATGTTGCTTGCAATAAAAATGTTAGGAAAACTGTAGATTATATGAAAGCTGTTGTTTTTTTCTATAATTATATTATAATAATTAATACCACTAAAATCTTCATTGCAATCCCCTCCTTGTTGGAAAATATTTGCTTCGTGAACTGGAGATTGCAAATGCATAGTCTCCTTCTCCACATTGAAATGGTCTTCTTGTATGGAAATATTTGCATCCTGGTGTGGAGAGTGCACATGCATACTTTCCTTCTCTGTGATAACAAATGTGTACATTGAAAGAGAATTGTAGATCATTTGTAATAAACAGAAAAAAATGTAGATAAATTGTGATTAAATTGTAGTTAATCTGTTTAAATTCTGTCCTATAGCTGAAATGTAATATGTATTGTGAATTATGTAAAAACTAATATACAAAATCATACCAGCAGTTTCTTAGTTGAATGCCTCTTGAAACTGGGAAGATAAATCAACACCTACCGAACATGATATAGGAACATTCTCCTCTTTTTGAATATCAGACATATGTCATGTATCTTATACAACAATTGGATGTATAATGTAGATTATTTGTTGATACTTTAGTAATATGTGTAACCTATGTAAGACATGTCATCAAATTGTGTTAAAATTGAACAAATACTTGTTTTAGTGCTGCTGCCCAACACTTATTTAGCACTACTACCATGATACTGTTGTGTATGTGTTTTGCTTTGTAATGCTCATCATTTTTTCCAGAATTGCCACTAAACTACAAGCAAAATTTTTGAGGCTATATCCTTTATGAATTTCTAATATAAACATAAACAGGGTAAAAAATATTTTCGTTAATGAATATATTTTGAATGAAACCTTAGCATCGATGTTAGTATCATGTTGACGTTTTATTGCCTGTAACAAAGACTTGATTGAATCATTGAATAACGCCCGAATGCTACCTAGTTCTTGAAAACCCTAAAGAACCAAAAATGCTTATAATGTATCTGACAATAAGAGGCTTACGGATATATATAGAAGCCTAAAAATCAAGAATTAGATATGCCTCTTTCTTGAACAATCCAAGGTCTGAACCGACCTAAGTATAAAAATAGAAAGAGTTAAAGAAATAATTTGCATAACATAAATTAGAGAAACCATCTAGGAATATCATCAGTTGTTTCCTTATAAACATATTTTTTTCATTTTTTAGTTGTTTCAGAATATCTGTTTTGTCATCTATTCCCATTGACTGCTTATTTCCAGATGAAGATGGAGCATTTGTCGGATGCTTGGCCTGCGTTTCAGCTTCTTCAAGGATGTATTCAACTTTGTCTGGCAAAGTCAATCTAGAAAGCTCTTCTAGGGCTTCAATTATATTGGTGAACTGAGTGAAATAAAAATATGAGGGACCTAGTCATCATAAGTATAAAATTTATAGATAATTTATAGTTATATTGTCTGTACCATAAACATGCAGATTTGTTGTGTTAAATATGTCAATATTTTAGAATACCTTACACAAAAGTGAAAAATATTTACCTGAATCCATGATGGTTTGATCATCCTCTCTTCCAATTGCAGAAATCCATATCTTGTCCTTTGTTGTTGTCCAGTTAAATATGCGGGGGATAGAATTATCAATCTTTGTAGCTATATCTGTGTTGACTGTAGAGCAACACTCATACAACCAGATTTGCATAGCGAGTGAAAAAGGGATCAACTTATGCCTGTGTATAAGCTTCGATATCCCATGCAAAATTCGCATACTTCCCCAAGTCCACCAAATAGAACTTAAAGTGGTCTATCAAACCATTATCTTTATCTAAGGGACAGAGAAAGAACTCTATAAGATAGAAAATACACATCTTGACTGCATCTTCATTATTTACCCAACTACGGAAGGTTACAATTTGTTTCAAGTACGACTTCTTAACTTTTTCTTTGTTCGAAAAATAGCTCTGTAATAATCCGACCGGTTGTTTTGAGAGTTGTAGCCCTGTTCTCCCATTTAATACTTATTTTGTGATTTATAACTATTATGTAACTTGCTGGAGTAGTCGGTTCAGATTCGGAGAGATTTCGGAATGAATTGAGATACTTAGTCTCAAAGTTGGAAGCTTAAGTTGAAAAGTTTGACAGGATATTAACTTATGAGTAAACGACTCCGTAATGGCGTTTTGATGGGTATGTTAGCTCCGTTGGATGATTTTGGACTTAGGAGCATGTCCAGATTGTGATTTAGAGGTCCGTAGTTGAATTAGCCTTGAAATGGCGAAAATTAGAAATTTGGAAGTGTAACCGAGAGTGGACTTTGTGGTTACCGGGCTTGGATTGGAGTTACGGAAGTTGGAGTAGGTCTGTGGTATCATTTGTGACTTGTGAGCAAAATTTGGGGTCAATCGGACATGATTTGATAGGTTTCAACGTCGTTTGTAGAAGTTGGAACTTCCTTAGTTTCAACAGGCTTGAATTGGGGGTGCGATTCGTGTTTTTGATGTTGTTTGAGGGCTCGACTAAGTTCGTATCGTGTTTTAGGATTTTTTTGGTATGTTTGATTGAGGTCCCGGAGGCCTCGGGTTGATTTTGGATGGTTAACGGATCAAAAATAGGACTTAGTGCATTGCTGAAGCTGGGAGTTGTCTCGTGTGATCGCACCTGCGAGGGGTTGGCCACAGGTGCGATGCAGCATGTGCGGATGGAGTGGCGTAGGAGTGAGATTTGGTATGACCTTGGGTGGAGGATAGCAGAAGAGGAAGAAAGCTTAGGGAGGCTAGTCCGTAGAAGCGGACGATTAGCGCAGAAGCACGATTTGCGACCGCAGAAGCGATTTGTTGGCATTAGTGACTTCTGCAGATGCGGATTGTTGACCACAAAAACGGTGCCGCAGAAGCGGCTAAATGAATCGCAGAAGCAAAAAGGCTGGGCAAAACATTTAAATTCAAGGGTTCGCGGTTTTTCTTCATTTTGAACATTTCAAGCTCGGGATTAGGCAATTTTTGAGAGGCATTTCGAGGGTTTTTTTGAGGTAAGTCCCTTGTTTTCATTTGTAATAATTAATCTTGTTTCCCCATTGAATTTCCCACCTAGTTTGTGTGTATTTAAGGTGGAATTTGTGAATTTGAGGCTAGAGATTTGGAGAGTTTGATTTGGGATTTTGGGTGGCGATTTGATGTCGGATTTTGGTAAATTTGGTATGGTTGGGCTCGTGGTTGGATGGGCTTTCGAGTTTTGTGACTTTTATCAGATTTCGAGACATGGGCCTTGGGGTGAGCTTTTGAGTCAACTTTGACTTTTGATTAATAACTTAGTATTTTCTTATGGAATTGATTGCTTTAGCTCGTGTTGATTGTATGAACTGTTTGTGGCTAGATTCGAGGCATTTGGAGGCCAGTTCGCGAGGCAGGGGTGTGTTGGAGTAGGGATTTGCACGGCTTGAGATAAGTAACAGTTCTAAATTTGGTTCTGAGGGTATGAAACCCCGTATTATGTAACATGTGATTGGTTTTGAGGTGATGCATATGCTAGGTGACGGGCGTGTGGGCGTGCACCGTAGGAATGATGACTTGGTTAATTCCTAGGAATTGTGTGTTTGAATAATCTATTGTTATCAGTATATTCTCCATGTGTTATAGATATTGAACTGCAAACCATGTTATAAATCATGTTTAGACTATGTGTTGGCACTGTAGGGACCCACATAGGTCGTGTACTTGTTGAATTATCTACTAAATTGTTGTTTTGTACTCAGTCAGAGTTTTACTTGCATATTATATCTCAGTCTCTATTGTTCATTATTGATACATTATATCGTTGTTGTTTGGGCTGATTATCATAGTTACTGAGAGCCCGAGAGACTGGAGAGGTTGATGACTGAGTGAGGCCAAGGGCCTGATGGTGAGGATATTTATAGGATCGGGCTGCACACCGCATCATATTTTATTGATTTATGACATGATTGTCTTTTTATAGCGCTTGGGCTGAAGGAGCCCCTCCGGAGTTTGTACATACCCCTAGTGAGTGCAGGTACCCACTGAGTGTCGAGCGATTGATAGGAATGAGTGATTGCGAGGTTGGAGTGCCTGGGAGGACTGAGTGACTGCTGCTCTGAGTTTTGCACTTGATTTCATTACTATTGTACTTCAATTGGCATATATCATTGTCATGTAATTTCTGAGAGATATTATATCCTGTTTCAATTAAACTTGATTTGAGTTAACTGTTTTGGCCTTAATTGTCGAATTTGAAAGCATGCCTATCTTTCTGTGTCGTAATTTCTGTAATTGAGTTATATCCGTGAAGCTCGTCACTAGTTTCAGTCCATTATTTAGTCTTGTTACTTACTAAATTGGTTGTACTCACGCTACACCCTGCACTTCGTGTACAGATTTTGGTGTTTCCGGACATGGTGGGTGTTGATTTCTTTGCGCAGCTTGATCGTTAGAGATTCCAAGGTAGATGCGCGTCGTTAGCAGACCTTGTCTCTCCTTCCATATCTTTTGCTTTATGTATTTGATTTTAGTCTTTCATAGACATCATTTCTAGACTTGTGTTGTATAGACGCTCATGTACTCAGTGACACCTCGATGTTGGGAATTTCCGTATTGGGTTTTGACTTTCTATCCAGTTTTTGAGAGTTTTGATGATTTAAACTTGTGTTATTCTTATTTTTCATTTGTTGGAAGTATTTTGAAGTGTCGTCTTGCCTAGTACCACGTTAGGCGCCATCATGATAGGTTAGTTTTGGATCGTGACAAGTTGGTATCAGAGCCTAGGTTACATAGGTCTCATGAGTCATGAGCAGGTTTAGTTGAGTCTTACAGATCGGTACAGAGAGGTCTGAACTTATCTTCGAGAGGCTGCCGAACCTTTAGGAAACTTCACTCTCTTATATTCTTGTCGTGCTGACTTGTTGATTTCGGTAACTAAACTTCTGCATTCTATTCTCTCATAGATGGTGAGGACACATGCCACCGGACAGGACGAACAGCCACCAGTGCCACCAGCTAGGGTCATGAGAGGCCGAGGCCGCGGTAGTGGCAGAGGTGCAGCTCGTACAACAGTGCCTACAGATCCACCAGTCGCTCTAGCTCAAGAGTAGGTACCATATATGGTTGAGCCAGTGGGGCCAGTAGAGGCACCAGTTGTGTCCATTATGATTCCAGGCCTTCAGGAGGCCTTGGCTCAGATTTTGATGGTGTGCCCCAGCCTTGCTCAGACAGTTTCTGTTCCGGCCGCGGCAACCACTTCCTAGGCCGAGGGAGGTACTTTGACTCCCGCCGCCCGTACACTAGAGAAGCTGATGCAGGAATTTCAGACACCGGGGATACTACCATCCTAGCCGATAGTAGTTGCTTAGGCCCAGGTGGGTCCCGTTATGATAGAAGATGAGCAGAGGAGAGTTGAGAGATTTGTGAGGCTCCAGCCTCCAGCATTCAGTGGGGCCGAGTCCAAGGATGCCCAGGAGTTTTTGTACAGGTGCCAGCGGATTCTTCACACGGCATGTATTCTGGAGACTAGTGGGGTCTCATTCACTACTATGGCGGGACGCTTACGAGAGGCGCAGGCCAGTCGGTGCAGCACAGCTTACATGGCGTGAGTTCTCCGTTCTCTTCTTGGAGAACTTCGTGCCACAATCTCGTAGGGAGGAGCTGTGTAGATAGTTTGAGCAGCTATGTCAAGATAGCATATCTGTGACTCAGTACGAGATGAGATTTTTTGAGTTGGCCCGTCACGCAGTTTGGTTGGTTCCCACGGATAGGGAGAGAATTAGGAGGTTCATTGATGGCCTCACATATCAGTTGCAGTTGCTTATGACTTGGGAGAGGGTATCTAGTGTTACTTTCAACGAGGTGGTTGATATTGCTCGGTAGATAGAGATGGTCCGTAGTCAAGAGCGTGATGAGAGGGAGGCCAAGTGGCCTCGAGGTTCGGGTGTTTTCGGTGGTGTTCCTTTTGGGGAGCAGTCCTATCACAGCAAGGGTCTTCCTTATAGGCCTACTCAGATGGCTCGTCCAGTTCACCATGGTGCATCATCCAGTCATGGTTCGTACAATGCTCGTTAGGGTCAGTCATATCTCAGTGCCTTTCCAGCTCAGAGTTCGTCCCGTGCTCCATCGGTTTAGGGTTCATCTATGCCAGGTTCTTCTAGCAGTTATCCCAGTACTCGGGGCCCCCTTTAGTCCCCACCACCAACACCGGCGAGCTGCTTCGAGTGTAGGGAGTTTGGGCATATATGGAGGCAGTGTCCTCATTGCCCGGGAGGTCCAGTGCAGTAGAGGAGTTAGGCCGCGACTTCCGCGCCAGTCATTTCACTACCCGCCTAGCCAGCTCAGGGTGGGGCCCAGGCAGCTAGAGGTCGCCCTAGAGGGAGAGGCTGATCAGGTGGCGATCAAGACCGATTCTATGTTATTTCTACCAGACCAGATGTTGTTGCTTCAGATGCAGTAATCACAGGTATTGTCTCAGTATGCCACAGGGACACTTCTGTATTATTTGACCCTGGTTCCACTTATTCGTATGTATCATTGTATTTTGCTCATTATCTGGATATGCCCCGTGAGTCCTTAGTTTAATATGTTCATGTATCTACGCTAGTGGGCGATACTATTGTTGTGGACTGTGTATATCGGTCATGTGTAGTGACTATTGGGGAATTGGAGACTAGAGTTGATCTCTTATTGCTTAGTATGGTTGATTTCGACGTGATCTTAGGTATGGATTGGTTGTCTCCATGTCATGCTATTCTGGATTTTCATGCTAAGACCGTGACATTAGTGATGGCGGGGTTGCCAAAGATTGAGTGGAGAGGTTATCTAAACTATGTTCCCAGCAGAGTGATTTCCTATTTGAAGGCTTAGCGGATGGTTGGGAAGGGTTGTTTATCTTATTTGGCCTTTCTGAGGGATGTTGGTGCTGATACTCCTACTATTGATTCTGTTCCGGTGGTGCGAGAGTTTCCGGATGTGTTTCCTACAGACCTGCTGGGCATGCCGCCCGATAGGGATATTAAATTTGGTATTGACTTGGTGCGGGCACTCATCCCATTTCTATTCCACTGTATCATATGGAACCAGCTGAGTTGAAGGAATTGAAAGAGCAGCTTCAGAAACTTCTTGATAAGGGGTTTATTACACCAAGTGTGTTTTCTTGGGTGCAACGGTCCTGTTTGTGAAGAAGAAGGATGGTACTATGCGGATGTGCATCGATTATAGGTAGTTGAACAAATTTACGATCAAGATCAAGTATCCTTTACCGCGCATTGATGATCTATTTGACCAGCTTTAGAGAGCGAGGGTGTTCTCTAAGATCGACTTGAGGTTTGGGTATCACCAATTGAAGATTCGAGACTCGGATATTCTAAAGACAGCATTCAGGGCCCGTTATGGTCATTGTGAGTTCCTTGTGATGTCTTTTGGGATGACCAACGCCCCAGCAACATTCATGCATATGATGAACAGTGTATTTCAGCCTTATCTCGACTCGTTTGTCATAGTATTCATTGATGATATCCTGGTGTACTCTCGTAGCCAGGAGGAGCATCTCATCAATTGAGGGTTGTGTTACAGCGGTTGAGGGAGGAGAAGCTTTATGCCAAGTTCTCCAAGTATAAGTTTTGGCTTAGTTCAGTGGCGTTCTTAGGGCATGTAGTGTCCAGTGAGGGGATTTAGGTGGATTCAAAGAAGATAGAGTCGGTTCAGAGTTGGCTCAGACCGTCCTCAGCTACGGAGATTCGGAGCTTTCTCGTCTTGGCCGATTATTATCGTCACTTCATGTAGGGTTTCTTATCTATTGCATCGCCTTTGACCAAATTGACCCAGGAGGGTACTCCTTTCAGGTGGTCGGATGAGTGTGAGGAGAGCTTTCAGAAGCTCAAGACTGCCTTGACCACAACTCCAATTCTAGTTTTGCCTTCAGCTTCAGGTTCTTATACATTGTATTGTGATGCTTCTCTGATCGGTATTGGGTGTGTCTTGATGCAGGAGGGTAGAGTGATTGCTTATGCTTTGCGTCAGTTGAAGCCTCATGAGAAGAACTACGTTGTTCATGATTTAGAGTTGGCTGCCATCGTTCATACATTGAAGATTTGGAGGCATTATCGCTACGGTGTGTCTGTGAGGTATTTACGGATCATCAAAGTCTCCAGCACTTGTTCAAACAAAAGGATCTAAATTTGAGGCAGCGGAGACAGTAAGAGCTGCTAAAAGATTATGATATCACTATTCTGTATCATCCAGGGAAGGCCAATGTGGTGGCCGATGTCTTGAGTAGAAAAGTGGTGAGTTTGGGTAGCCTTGCATTCATTCTTGTTAGTGAAAGACCTCTTGCAGTTGATGTTCAGGCCTTAGCCAACCAGTTCATGAGATTAGATATTTTAAAGCCTAGTCGGGTTCTAGCTTGTATGGTTTCTCGGTCTTCCTTATATTATCACATCAGAGAGTGCCAGTATAATGATCCCCATATGCTTGTCCTTAAGGACACGACTCAACACGGTGATGACAAAGACGTTACTATTGGTGATGATGGGGTGTTGAGTATGTAGGGTCAGATTTATGTGTCTTATGTAGATGCCCTACATGAGTTGATTCTTGAGGAGGCCCACAATTTGCGGTATTCTATTCATCCGGGTGCTGCGACGATGTACCAGGACTTGAGAAAGCACTATTGGTGGAGAAGAATGAAGAAGGATATAGTGGGGTTTGTAGCTCGGTGCCTTACCTGTCAGCAGGTAAAGTATGAGCATCAAAGCCCTGGTAGATTGCTTTAGAGGCTAGAGATTCCATAGTGGAAATGGGAGCGAATCACCATGGATTTTGTAGTTGGGCTCCCACGGACTTCGAGGAAGTTCGATGCTATTTGGGTTATTGTGGATCGGCTGACCAAGTCCGCGCACTTCATTCTAGTAGGGACTACTTATTCTTCAAAGCGGTTGGATGAGATTTACATCCGCGAGATTGTTTGCCTTCATCGTGTGCCAGTGTCCATCATTTCAGATCGGGGCATGCAGTTTACATCGTAGTTTTGGAGAGTTGGGCACCCAGGTTGAGTTGAGTACAACATTTTACCCTCAGACAAATGGATAGTCCGAGTGCACTATTCAGATATTAGAGGATATGCTACGCACTTGTGTCATTGATTTCAGGGGTTCTTGGGATCAGTGTATGCTGTTTGCGCAGTTTGCCTACAATAATAGCTACCAGTCGAGCATTCAGATGGCTCTGTATGAGGCTTTGTATGATAGACGGTGTCGATCTTCGGTGGGTTGGTTTGAGCCTGGAGAAGCTAGGCTATTGGGTACTGACTTGGTTCAAGATGCTTTGGACAAGGTTAAATTGATTCAGGATCGGCTTCACACGGCGCAGTCCAGATAGAAGAGTTACGCCGATAGGAAGGTTCGTAATATTTCTTTCATGATTGGGGATAAGGTACCGCTCATGGGTGTTATGAGGTTCGGGAAGAAAGGGAAGTTGAGCCCTCGGTATATTGGACCGTTTGAGGTACTTCAGAGGATTGGAGAGGTGGCTTACAAGCTTGCCTTGCCACCTAGTTTGTCAAGTGTGCATCCAGTATTCCATGATTCTATGCTCCAGAAGTATGTCGGCGATCCGTCACATGTTCCGGAGTACAGCACTATTCAAATAAATGTTGATTTGGCTTATGATGTTGAGCTGGTGGCCATTTTGGATCGGCAGGTTCGAAAGTTGAGGTCCAAGGACATAACTTCAGTGAAGGTGCAATGGAGAGGTCAGCCAGTTGAGGAGGCTACTTGGGAGACCGAGCGGGAGATGCGGAGCAGATATCTATGCCTATTTGAGACTTCATGTATATTTCTAGACCCGTTCGACAATGAACGTTTGTTTAAGAGGGGAGGATGTAACGACCCGGCAGATCATTTTGAGAGTTGTATCCCCGTTCCCTTAGTTATTGCTCATTTTATGCTTTATAGCTATTATGTAACTTATCGGGGTAGTCGATTCGGGTCCGAAGAGATTTCGAAATGAATTGAGACACTTAGTCTCAAAGTTGGAAGCTTAAGTTAAAAAGGTTGATCGGATGTTGACTTATGAGTAAACGACTCCGAAATGGAGTTTTGATGGTTCCGTTAGCTCCGTTGGCTGATTTTGGACTTAGGAGCGTGTCTGGATTGTGAATTGGAGGTCCGTAGTTAAAATAGCCTTGAAATAGCGAAAATTAGAAATTGAGAAGTTTGACCGAGAGTGGACATTATGGTTACCGGGCTTGGATTGGAGTTCCGGGAGTTAGAGTAGGTCTGTGGTGTCATTTGTGGCTTGTGTGCAAAATTTGGGGTCAATCGAACGTGATTTGATAGGTTTCGGCATCGTTTGTAGAAGTTGGAATTTCCTTAATTTCAATATTTTGGAATTGGGGGTGCGCTTCATATTTTTGATGTTGTTTGAGGGCTCGACTAAGTTTGTATCATGTTTTAGGACTTATTGGTATGTTTGATTGAGGTCCCGAGGGCCTCGAGTTGATTTCGGATGGTTAACGGATCGAAAATAGGACTTAGTGCATTGCTGAAGGTGGGAGTTCTTTGGTGTGATCGCACCTGCGAGGGGTTGGCTGCAGGTGCGGATGGAGTGGCGTAGGAGTGAGATTTGGTATGGCCTTGTTTAGAGGATCGCAGAAGCAAAAGAGAGCTTGGGGAGGCTGGTTCGCAGAAGCTGACGATTTGCGCATATGCACACCCGCAGAAGCGGTTGGTCGGCATTAGACTTCCGCAGATGCGGATGGTTGACCGCAAAAGCGGTGCCGCATAAGCGGTTAAGTGAACCACACAAGCGAAAAGGCTGGGCAAAACATTTAAATTCAAGGGTTTACAATTGTTTTTTATTTTTAACATTTCAAGCTCGGGATTAGGCAATTTTTGAGAGGATTTTCGAGAGGTGTTTTTAAGGTAAGTCCCCTGTGTTCATTTTTAATCAATAATCTTGTTTTCCCATTGAGTTTTCCTCCTAGTTTGTATGTATTTAAGGTAGAATTTGGGAATTTGAGGCTAGGAATTTGGAGAGTTGGATTTGGGATTTTTGGTGGCAATTTAGTGTTGGATTTTGATAAATTTGGTATGGTTAGGCTCGTGGTTGGATGGATTTTTGGATTTTGTGACTTTTATCGGATTTCGAGACGTGGGCCCGTGAGCCGGTTTTTGAGTCGACTTTTGACTTTTGATTAATAACTTAGTATTTCCTTATGGAATTGATTCCATTAACCCGTGTTGATTGTATCGAACTATTTGTGGCTAGATTCGAGACATTTGGAGGCCGGTTCGCGAGGCAAGGGTGTATTAGAGTAGGGATTTGCACGACTTGAGGTAAGTAACAGTTCTAAATTTGGTTCACCCCGTATTATGTGACATGTGATTGGTTTTGAGGTGACGCACATGCTAGGTGACTGGCGTGTGGGCGTGCACCGTAGGAATGGTGATTTGGTCAATTCCTAGGAATTTTGTATTTGAATAATTTATTGTTATCCGTATATTCTCCATTTGTTATAGAGATTGAACTATAAACCATGTTAGAAATCATGTTTAGACTATGTGTTGGCACTGTAGGGACCCACAGAGGTCGTGTACTTGTTGAATTATCTGGTAAATTATTATTTTGTACTCAGTCACACTTTTACTTGCATATTACATCTCATTCTCTATTGTTCATTATTGATACATTATATCATTATTGTTTGGGCTAATTATCATAGTTACTGAGAGCCCGAGAGACTTGAGAGGTTGATGACTGAGTGAGGCCGAAGGCCTGATGGTGAGGATATTTATGGGATCGGGCTGCACGTCGTAGCATGTTTTATTGATTTATGCTATGATTGGTTTGTTATATAGCTTGGGCTAAAGAAGCCCCTCCGGAGTCTGTACACACCCCCAGTGAGCGCAGGTACCTACTGAGTGCCGAGTGCTGAGAGCTGAGTGCCGAGCGATTGAGAGGAATGAGTGACTGAGAGGTTGGAGTGGATGGGAGGACTGAGTGACTGCTGCTCTGATATTTCGCACTTGATTTCATTATTGTTGTACTTAACTTGCATATATCATTGTCATGTAATTTCTTAGAGATATTATATCCTGTTTCAATTGAACTTGACATGAATTAACTGTTTTGGCCTTAATTGTCGAATTTGAAAGTATGCTTATCTTTCTATGTCATAATTTCTGTAATTGAGCTATATCTGTGAAGCTCGTTACTACTTTCAGTCCATTATTTAGTGTTGTTACTTACTGAGTTGGTTGTACTCACACTACATCCTGCACTTCGTGTGCAAATCCAGGTGTTTTCGGATACGGTGGATGTTGATTTTTTTGCACAGCTTGATCGTTGGAGATTCCAAGGTAGCTGCCCGGTGTTCGCAGACCTTGTCTCTCCTTACCTATCTTTCCGCTTTATGTATTTAGTTTTAGTCTTTTATAGACATTATTTCTAGACTTGTGTTGTATAGACGCTCATGTACTCAGTGACACCCCGATGTTGGGAATTTCCGTATTGAGTTTTGACTTTCTATCCAGTTTTTGAGAGTTTTGATAATTTAAACATGTATTATTCTTATTTTTTATTTAAAAGTGTTGGAAGTATTTTGATGTGTCGGCTTGCCTAGTTCCACGTTAGGCGCCATCACGACAGGTTAGTTTTGGGTCGTGACAAACTCCTCATCTTTTACTATCATACTTAGTTGTGTAACGAAAGTCGGTTACTTCTGTAAAACATTTGAGGCCAGTAATAAGAGCAAACTTCCTCAACCCAAAGTTCAGCCTCTCACCCTTCATCTCTGCTGTGAAAACATCCGTCTCAAATATGTTCAATTCATACTTCATCAAAAGGTGAATTGCCTGATTTTAGATACATATTTTGGACATGCGAAGAAAGTGCCCAAAACATGTCTTCTTAAATACTTTTATCCTATTTTCAGACAATAATACCTTGATTTGGGCAGGAACAACAGGGTCGGATAATGTTTGAAACCTAGTGATGCCATAATCAACATCATGCGGTGCAAAGAATCTCCAATTCTGCACAAAATGGAAAATATAGTTAATAAAACATGTTTAAAGACAAGAAAATAAAATAATAACAATTCTGCTACACTTTATCTACAGCCAGAAAGATAGTAATACATTGCAGACAAATAAATTATAAAATTAATAACAAATACAACAACTGAACTACAGTGAAGCTACAAATGAACTGGCAATTATTTATTTAGAGCAAGAAACTAGAAAGTAACATACATTTAAAAAAATGGGGGGAAAACTAATAACTGGACATAATATATACAATTTATTTATAGAAAATAAAATCAACATCTACAAATAGAGCAAAAATTAACCAATAAAACTAACTAAATCATGTAATACATACCCTAACAAAATTATTTCAAATAATATACAACAAATCTATAATTTCCAGAAATATGTAGAAATTTTGATAAACAACAAGAAATATACATAATGTAGACAAAATTTCTACAATTACAGAACAAAAACAATATGTATCAGGATGAGAGTGAAAACAGTTTTTTAAGAAAAAATAAAAACCAAAAATTGTAAGTACTACAATTTTACCTTCTCTAATGATTGTTAGGGTATGTTCTTAGGAGATTTTTGAACCTTCTTCTTTTTTGAAGGTTAGCCAGTAGATGAAACTTTGATTTTTTTTTTTTGCAGGTTTCAGAATAACTTCTTCTTCGACGAAATCATCATCACGAGCAATTTTTTTGCCCTTCCGTTTTACTGATTTAGCAGATGTCGAAGCTTCAGTAGCATCCCTGTCATGCTTGAGCTTTGTTCGAGCCTCTGCCCTAGCTTCACGAGGAGAAAGCTTGGACTTTCTCTCTAGTATTGCATGTCTGGATTTCACCATTTTATTGGATGAATCCTGTGAGAAAGCATCCAAATCAAAAGTAGGAGTATCATCATCATTAGCTTTTATAGGGCTATTCCTCGGAGTTCCTTTCTTCTTCATCGTAAGGGAAGGAAAATTTGAAGTAATAACGATTTCGTAGGGGTTTTGAGAGACAAATCAGAAAATTTGAGAGAGAAATTATAAATTTTGAACAAAAATGGAAGAAAGCGTTAATGGAGGGAGAGAGGATCAGAATCGTGGGGGGGGGGGGGGGGGGGAGATATGTACGTTAGATACATTTTAGCGTGATTAAAGGAAAAACGTGTGGGGAGGGAATATCTCATTTAATTCCTAAAATATATATAATTGGTAAATTGTATATGCCCATATAATTAAATTGAAACTTGAGTAGAGAGGGTAATAAGATTTTCATATAGTATATACGAAGGTAAAAATCCTATTATTCATTATTCAAATTACTTAAACGGACTAAAATATTACACATTATAAGATCCATATTTATATTAATTTAGTAAAAAGTATGACAAAAATCTTTAAATACATTTGCAGTGGTACTTATTTGTTTCTCAAGAAGTTAAGAGATTACTATTTGATATTGATTTGAAATATGGTACTAGTACTTCAAAGTGCTCACTTAATATGAAGATAAGATACCTTATTCCATTATTTTTTTGACTCCTAGTCTCCTACTAATCGACCTATAGATGCTAAATATATGTATCATAACTTACAGACTTAAACCAAGAATGTGTAGGTATCAAAAAAGTGATTATTTTAAGGACATATACTAACAAACGCAAAAACTAACAACTTACCAATTCTAGCTTATGAAATCCAATAATTAATACCAAACATCTGCACATATTACTAATGTACTAGAACCTCAGATTCTTATAACTATTACTTAAATTGATTATATGATCCACATTTAAATTAATTTAATAAATAAATTAAACACAATTATTATAAGAAGGTATTTTTATGAGTTTATATTGATAATTCTTATGCTAAAATGCCATAGTGGATAAATTATCTGAGCACCTACCTAGAAAGAAATGAAAAGTGAATATGGACCAAAATACATCAACGAAGGCACATAGTACTAATAGTTAAAGCTTGAAGTTACCACCAAAGGATGTGGTGCAGTGGATGGGACTGCTCTTCCTTTAACCAGAGGTCTTGAGTTCGAGCCCTGGGTATGGAAAAATTCTTGGTAGAGAGCGCTTTCTCCCGAATGGGGCCCTACGCGGCGCGAATCTGGATATAGTCGGGCTCCAATGCGGGTACCAGACACCGGGTGAAAAATCCAAAAAATAAAGCTTGAAGTTGGGCCCACTAAATGAACATGGTGCTCTAGTCTCACATGCTCTCCAGAGAGGCACCTTTCCCAGCCGTGAAAATAGCATGGGCTAGCAAGTTTTCGGACTGATAATTGAAAAATAGCCAGCGTTTGCAAAGACATTGAAAAATAGCCACTATTTTGTTGCGGTACGGAAAGTTCCAGCATAATATACTGGAGATTGGTGCACCTGTGTATGAACTTCCAGCATATTTGTCACGACCCAAAATCCACTATAGGCCGTGATGGCGCCCCACGTCGCCGTTAGACAAGCCAACGGTGAACTATCATATTAATTGTTCATTTTATTACTTTCGAAATCATGAATTGTATTAAGTAGGAAAAAGTAACGCCTTTAAAATCACCGGTACATACATAATTAGTACAACAACAACAACAACCCAGTATAATCCCACTAGTGGGGTCTGAGGAGGGTAGTGTGTACGCAGACCTTACCCCTACCATGAGGTAGAGAGGCTGTTTCCAATAGACCCTCGGCATCCTTCCCTCCAAGAACTCCCACCCTTGCACTTGGGGTGACTCGAACTCACAACCTCTTGGTTGGAAGTGGAGGTTGCTTACCATCAGAGTAACCCCTCTTGTCAACATACATAATTAGTAATGCATAAAAATAAAAGGTGATAATAATATGCAAATTCGTAAACATCAATTAGAATATCCCAAAACCCGGTGTTATAAGTGCATGAGCATTTACTAAGGAGTACAATAATAATACAACATTTGTCTGAAATATAAATAAGGCAGGATAGAGTAAATAGTATGACGGAGACTCTGTGGGCTGTGATATGTAGCCTGGAATGCAGCTCACCATAAAGTCTCCTCAGCAGTTGCGCCTACGCGCCAAGATGACCACCAAATGAACCTGTCAGATCCTGTACATTTAGTGCAGAAGTGCAGCATGAGTACCTAAATAAATGCGTACCCAGTAAGTATCTAGCCTAACCCCGGAGAAGTAGTGACGAGAAGTCGACATCGACACTTACTAGAGGTCCAATAAAGCAGTATGATAAATCATAAACAGATATAAAGCACAACAGTAATAATGGGTAAAACTGTAATTTGTATAATCTTCCAAAATTTCTTTTAAAGATATGAATTTCTCAATCTCTTATCTCAACAGTTCAGATATATTAAGTGTCAGTATCAAACGGATAAGGAATACCATAATAAATGCCAGGCATCAGTAGAAGGAAAATCTCGCTAATATTCGGGCTGCTAAGGATATAACGCACGATTATGCCGAGGTCGTACGGTCCGATCCAGAGTGGTATGTACACTGCTAATATATATATATATATATTTCTAAATCAATTCCCATTATAAATTCAATTATTTAAGCTAGCAAATGGAATTCAAATAATTCAAATATTACACGATGAAGTCCTAAGTCTACCCGGACATAAATATGCTTTAGCTACGTACGGACTCTCGTCACCTCGTGCGTACGTAGCGCCCATAACTAGTAGCACATAACCATTATATCACCTAGGGCTAGTTTCCCCCTCACAAGCTTAGACAGGAGACTTACCTCATTTCGAAGTTCAATAACCGACTCCAATGCCTCTTTAACTCCTCGACTCAAAGACAAACGTTCTGAAACTAATCAAACAACGTGCAAATCAATCAAAATATACCCCAATGCTTACAATTTAACAATTTATAATGATTCCCAACTCCGCTCGAAAAGTCAACATAGTCAACCCTCAAGCCTACGTGCCCGGATTACGAAAATTTTCGAAGATGAACATTACCCATGACACCACAAACTCTATAATTTATTCCTAATTTCATTTTCAAAATCCAAAATTACCAATTCCTAGATTTTCTTCCAAATCTCACAATTTCTACAAAATTTCCTGAATTTACAAGCCTAAATTCATATATATAACTCACAACTTGTAAAAATAACTTACCTCATGATTAAGGATGAAAATGGCGCTTCAAAATCACTCCAAGGTCGGCTCCCATGGAAGAAATGAAATGAAAATGAGCCAAACCCCCGTACTTAACAAAGCATTCTGCCCATCGATTCTTTGCACCTGCAGAACAGTAGTCGCACCTACGACGTTGCTTTTGCGAACAAAACTTTTCTTCTGCGGAGAAGCACTGGAGGCCAACCTTTGCACCTGCGAAAAAAGTTCCACTTCTGCGCAAACGCAGGTGCGATTCAAGCTTCCGCTTCCGCGCCACCTTCCGCTTCTACGATCAAGGATTCCGCTCCAGCAGACGCGCAGATGCGCCCAGCATTCCGCTTTTGCAGCTCCCCCCTTCCAGTCCAAATTTTTCTTCTGCGACCAAAGTACTGCATCTGCGGGCTCGCATATGCGACCAGCCCTCCGCAAATGTGGACACACCAGAACCTCTACAATCAGCCTTAACCAAAAATGATCCGATACGATCTGAACCTCGTCCGAAATGCATCCGAGCCACTCAGGACCACGTCCGAATATGCCAACAAGTCCTATAACATTACACGGACCTACTCGAGGCCTTAAATCACATCAAACAATATCGAATTTGCAAATCGCACCTCGAATCAAACTTATGAATTTTCAGGTCTTCCAATTTTCAAAACCCGTGCCGAAACATATCAAATCAGCACGGAATAAACCCAAATTTTGCACACAAGTCCCAATTGACATAAAAATGATATTCCAAGGCTCGGAATCCCAGACAGACATTAATAACACCAAAGTCCATTTCAAGCCAAACTTAGGAATTTCTAAAACTTTCAAAATGCCAACTTTCCACAATAAGCGCTGAAGTGCTCCCGGGCGACCCGAAACTCCACCTGAACATACGCCCAAGTCTAAAATTATCATACGAACCTATTTGAACCTATAAATCCTGATTCCGAGATCGATTATGCATAACTCAAAACTTAGACAACTATTCCAACTTAAAGCTTCTGAATTGAGAATTTTCCATCCGAATTAACTCCGAACTTCCCAAAATTCTATTCCGACCACACGTACAAGTCATGATACATGAAGTGAATCTACTCAAGGCCTCCAACCACCGAATGACACGCTAGAGCTCAAGACAACCAGTCAGGTCGTTACATTCTCCCCCACTTAAACATATGTTCGTCCTCGAACGTGCTGTAATGACCCGACCAGTTATTTTGAGCTCTAGCATGTCGTTCGGCAGTTTGAGGCCGTTATTAGCTTTACTTCATGTATTATGACTTGTACCCATAGTCGGAATCTAATTTTAGGAAGTTCGAAATTGATTTGGAAAGAAAATTCAAAATTCAAAAGCTTTAAGTTGGAAATATTGACTAAGGTTAAATTTCGAGCCTTGGAATAGGTCCGTATCATGATTTATGACTTGCAAGTATAGTTTGGCGTCATTCCGGGATGTTTAACTATGAATCAGATGCGTTTGGCAAAGTTTGAAGGTTAAAAAGTTGAAAGAATGGTTTTGGCCATCGATTTGTAATTTTGATGTTGTTTGATGTGATTCGGGGCTTCGAATAAGTCCAAATCATATTTTAAGAAGTGTTGGTATGTTTGGATGGGGTCCCGGAGGCCTCGGGTGCGAATTAGATTGGGAACTGATCGAGTTTGGACTTGGAGAAACTGCTGAATCATAAGGCTTCTGATGCGATCGCACCTGAGAGATTATGGCCGCAGGTGCGAGATCACAGAAGCGGCCCAGGGGTCGCAGAAGCGATAGGGAGTGAGGCTAGTTGAATTTGCAGGTGCGAGGAATTTAATGCATCTGAGGGCTCGCAGATATAGGCGGAGAAGTGCAGAAGCGAAAATGGTCCGGGGATGGATGATCATAGGTGCGGGTGTTATAGCGCACCTACGGAGCCGCAGGTGTGGAGTGGTGTTTGAGCTGGGGAGTCCGCAGATGCGGATGATTTCCGCAGAAGCGGATGCGCACCCGCGATTGAATGTCTGCAGAAGTAGAAAAAGCTAGAACCTTGAGGGAAGCCGCATCTACGAGGTAGCTTCCGCAGAAGTGGAGCCGCAGAAGCACAAGGAGTTCCGCAGGTGCGAAAATTCGATTTGGCGGATTGTTTAAAAATTAGGGTTTTGCTCATTTCACTCATTTTCTCTCTTGGTTTAGGCGATTTTTAGAGAGCTTCAAGGGGAGAGTTTCTTCATCTATGGCAAGGTAAGTTATTCCCACCTATTGTAAGTTAAATACATGGATTCTATAAGGATTTGAACATGCAAATTAGTAGAAATTATGGGATTGTGGTAGAAAAACTAGAATTTGGTATTTTTGGATTTTGACCACGAAATTGGACATGGAATTAGGAATAAACTATGTATTTTAGTTCGTAGTGTTATGGGTAAAGTTTATCTTCGAAAATTATCGGAATCCGGGTACGTGTGCCTGAGGATTGACTTTATTGACTTTTCGAGCGGAGTTGAGAATTGTTATGAATTGATTTATTATGATTATTAGAGTATATTTCTATTGGTTTGCACATTGTTTGAATAGTTTTGGAGCGACGGGCATCGGTTTGAGGTTTTAAAGTGGTGTTGGAGCCGGCTATGGAACTTCAGAGCGAGGTAAGTCTCCTGTCTAATCCTATGAGGGGAAAGCTAGCCCTAGGTGATGTATTTGTTAAGGGCTACTTGTTGTGGGGTCTACGTACGCACGAGGTAACGAGAGTCCATACGTAGCTAGATTCATGTTATGTTCGGGTAGACTTAGGTTCACACCATACTATAATTCTACTATTGGAGTTATCTTTGCTTGTTTAGTTCCTTTATTTTATGTTACTACTTGAGACCAGACTTGTGTAAAATATTAGATTTTCTATTGTAGAGATTTGACGCGCTACTTGATTTAGCCGCGGAATAATTGTGCTTCCCATATGAATTTCTCCCGCGTTGTGCCTTTTCATCGAAAAGCTTCCTTAAAGTTCATAACTCATATGTTTATTCACGAATGGGGTCAAGGACGCGTTAAAGCTTCTTATTCTAATGGGATCGAGCCATTCACCTCAGCAGTATAATAGATGCATCTATGGTTCGTCTCGTTCGACCCTCGGCATTGCGCATATTATGATGGGATCGAGCCGTTCGCCTCGGTAGGATTATGTATCCCACCTTCATGGGAGCGGGCCGTTTGCCTCGGAAGGATTATGTATCACACTCTCATAGGAGCGAGCCGTTCGCCTCAGCATTATAATAGATGTATCTATGGTTCGTGTCATTCGACCCTCAGCAGTGCACATAGTATGATTGGATCGGGTCCTACGCCTCGGCATTTCTATAAAATACTCATATGAAATTGTGCGTAATATTTGACAAGAAGCCAGTATATCTGTGAGTTTTTCCTAATTTGAATTATGATGACCTATCAGGTGAGGTCCATTGTATATACACTCTGGTGTATGAGGTAACTGCTAATTGAGAGCTTGAGTTTATTATTGAGAGGAGGATTGTACCACGTATTTATACTTATTTATTTCGTTTGTTTACTCTACATCATATCTGTTTACTTCCTACTGTATTTGATTTATTGGACCACTTATAAGTATCGATGTCGACCCCTCGTCACTACTTCTCTGGGGTTAGGCAAGATACTTACTAGGTACGCGTTGATTTACGTATTCATGCTGCACTTTTTGTGCAGGTCTATATGTTTCTGGTGGTTCTCTGGGTACAGAGGCACGGCTGTTGCGGGGACCTTATGGTGAGCTGCATTCCATGTTACGATCCGCAGTATACAGAGTCTTCTTCAGAGTTATTTATATTCTCCTGTCTGACTTGTATTCCAGACGGATGTTGTATTTTTATTGTACTGCTTAGTAGATGCTCATGCACTTGTGACACAAGGTTTTGGGGGTTCCTACTGGTTGTTCATTATTGTAGTTTACGTAAATATTATTATTTTACCCTGTAAATTCTATTTTATACTATTTAGTTAATGGAAATTATGGTTTCAAAAGTAATAAAAATGAGTAATTAAGTTAATCAATCACCATTGGCTTGCCTGACGGCGGCGTTAGGCGCCATCATGACCTATAGTGGATTTTGGATCGTGACAGCTTGGTATCAGAGTGTTAGGTTCACTTAGGTCTCACGAGTCATCAAGTCTAGTAGAGTCTTGCAGATCGGTACGGCGACGTTTGTACTTATCTTTGAGAGGCTACAGGGTTGTTAGGAGCACTTCCTTTCTTGATTTCCTCATCGTGCGATTTGATTCCTTTGAGGCTAATGCCTTTATTTCCTTCCTACTCAATCTCATGCGACGTGAAGTGCTTGTTATTAATTGGGCATCGAGGAGTTGTAGTGGTACTGTAGATGTGGTGCAGGATGTGTTTCCCTGCGTATTCGGGCAAGCTACTATTGTCGCCTTGCGGAAGAATGTTCTGTCATTTTAGCTCAGTAGCTTTATTTCCGATGGTTTTGAGGCTATGCACAGATTGCTATGATGTTCATGCATTATTATCGCACAATATTGATGTAATAGTGGGGTTCTCGTTTATGTGTCGGGGTAGTGAATAACTTGAAAGGAGGATGTCTCGGTGCATGACTTAGAGGTTCGGCATTTAATTCTAGCGGAGGAAAGGCAATCGGACTATGGATGTTCAAGCCTTAGTTGATGGAGTAACGAGACTTGATATTTTCGAGCGTGGTGGAATTCTCATTTGTGATGTAGTGTCGTCGTCCTTGTTTGAACGCATTAAGGTTCGTCGGTGTTATGGTCTTCCTCAACTTGCATTCAGGGCAGGGTGTTGTAAAGTGGTGCCTGAGAAGCGGTTGTAAGAGATGGCGATGTGTAGCGGTTTCGAAAATCGAGTTGATATTTCTAATGTTGATGGCTCGGGAAAGATGGTCTTCTAGGAGATTTAGAGTTGGTAGCAATTTATTAGTTCAGATGCTACAGGTATGGATTTTGATTTGAGGCAGCAATTAGGTAGCGAAGAATGAAGGACATGTGGGAGGTGTCTTGCGGTGGTTGAATTACTAGCAGGCCAAAATATGAAGAGCAGAGGTCAAGGAGTTGCTTAAAGGAGGTGGTTTAACCGAAGTGGGAGTGGCTGAGTAGCATATGGATTATGTGGCAGGAAAGTCACTTTTCTTGAGAAAGTTTAGGGAGATTTGGGAATCGTAATGGAAGGTGATTGGGTCTATGAATTTTATTTGGGTTGGTGAATACTGTACCGAGGAAGATTAAATATGGCAACGAGGAGTTTTCTTGAAATGAAGAGGAGTGTGAAGACTTGATTATCGATTTGGATGCAACATGACTTCGAGTTTGGAATGTGTTGTCGAACTTTCAGTTGATGCCAACGGGGAATAAACGGACTTGTACAGCCAGTGGATGAGCGTGGGCTCAGGAGGGTTTATTGATTTCGTAGTAGTTGTACCCAGTGCAGCGCCGTTGGAAGATGTCGGTATGGAATTCCACAGGTGGGTTATCTCCTGTGAGCAGGTTAGCGGTTGCGTGATTTTGATGAAAGTTTCTACTAAGATATCTACTTGCTACCCGACAGAAGGTTGAATATGAGATTGGGGCTGGTAATTCAGAATGTCCATGAAACGTTTAGCAGAAGATTTTGAGAAGTTTGGTGAGTTGATGGTGCGAGATCATGGTAATAGAGAAGGAGGAATCTTTGTAGGTTCTACATTATGCGATGGTAGCTTAAAGCTAAGGGGGGAGCCCACCATCTACGATTAGGTCACGTGGTTGTCTGCTTGTGCAGTTTCTGGTTATCGGTGCATTGGTGGATTATTTATGACTAAGAAAAGAAAACATCAGGGGTAACTCGAGCAGAGGATTTGATAAATGTGTGCTATTTTTCGCCTTACCGATTTAGGTGCAGGTTTTGGGAAGACTCAAAGTTTATGCTTCTTATGGATGTGATATACAAGAAAAAGAATTCAGCTGGTTGCTTCTTCGAGAGGGTGTTCGTGTGCTAGCAGGGCATTGGAGTTTGGTTATATTCGGGACCAAGTCATCGTGGGTGAATCTCAACAACGGTCCTAGTGGGTTCAAGAATTTAAGTGCAGTGCTTAAGGATTTCGAGTCTGTTATGTGGTTAAGGATTGAGTTTTGCAGTGGATTATGAAAGGGGCTTGGAGTATTCTATGTTATAATCGGGTCTGCAGTACAGTATTAGAGGAAAGGGAGATATAGTTTTGGATTCGCAGAAGGTCTTGCAGAATGGGTGTACCAGTTGGAGATGTTATTGTGCATGATAAGGGTATGAGATGGTTCATGAGTATTGAGACGATGTGGTTTCGTGATTCAGGTCACTCGGGATGAGTGCGAATTTAGTTCGTTATGTTTCAAATGGAGCTATTATTATTTCTAAGGCAAGTCGAGAGTAAATTGGAAGAAGTTGGGTCGGTTAGTAATGGTTGAATCAGCATGATTGTGGCAATGATCAGTTCCTTCGTTGCGTTAAGTTATACAGGTGGTTGGAGGTTGTATGTGCAGGCTTGACAGCCACCATAATTTGATTGATTTGGGAGGTATTTGATTCTAATGGCCTTGTTATGTGTAGATGGATCCCGAAAGAGTTATGACGGTTTAGACCACGACTCGAGGTTTGTATTTTCTGCGGTTATGGAAATTCAGTTTCTTATTGCAATGGTTCTTCTGAAATGAGTTGAGTGAAAGGAATTCTAGCCAATAAAGTGTTTATTCTACTAGTAGTTCAGGGATAACGATGAATTCTTATACTCTCATATAGCGGCACGATAGGTGCAGTGAGTGGCATGGGAATTGGAAGTTGAGGATCAAGGTTGTGGTTCGGTGTTGGCAAGAATGTCATGAGCTCGGATGAGCAGGGAAGAATTCAGGTGTTCAGGGTAAGCTGGCATTTTCTTTAGTGTCACCTGAGAATGGTGTCCTGTGTAAGAGGCTTTGTGTATTGATTTGCGGACTCTTGATTGGCTTTATAGGATTAGTACGGTTGGTTGTGTGGAGGTTAGACTTTTCTACCCGGTACGGAAGGTCGTGGGAGCGTATCCCATGGGAAAATTATATAAGTGTGACATATAAGTCACTTGATCGTTAAAGATTGAAACCAAACATGGAGATTATGGTACTATCGTTAATGTGAGAGCTTATGCCTGGAAGGCGCTTTATTCCTCTGGTTGTAAACTGTGGGAGTTTGTTCCGGATTGGTACGGCGGCTTGTGTGTGTCATGAATAAGGCCATTGTGGATCCTTGAAAGGTTGTTGGCCCGGTATGGGATGATCGAAATTGGCTTGGGGTCCGTTGGTGGGTCTAATGGGAATGTGTGCTCTACATCAGGCTGGATGTGTTCATTCAACATAGCGTTGCTTACGGAGGAGTCATCGGGCATTAGAGGTTAATACTCTATTGTGCCATATGGGTTTTGACGGCGTGATTATTCGCACATGTGTTGAGGTCCCGTGTATCTTGTGATGTTATATGAGCAGGATGGATCTCGAGATGCAGGTCATTTATCGCACCTTGGTTGTGCTTGAGTTTTGTAGCGTATGGCGCTATCCGTCTCCCCAGGGTTGTATTTTTGCACTTGGCGTGCTTGTGGTCGGTATTCAGTATTTCATAAGTATAAGGATTTTGGCTTGATGGGTATTTCCTTATATATTGTTATGTGTGGATCGGGTGGCATGCCGCCACAGGTATGTTATTTGGATCGGGTTGCACGCCGCAACGGTATCATGTATGGATCGGGTTGCACGCCGAAACAGTGAGATGTTGAGTACGATTCCCTATATCTATTCTTGTGTATGTTGTTTCTCATTCTCTGAGAAGGGTTTATAGCATCTTTTAGGTTGTTTTATTCGTTACGCGGCTGGGTAGTTCTTTTTCCAGAATTCATCCTTCTTTATGTGTCATGTTCCAGTGGTAGCTTATTGGCACATTGATGGCGTCACATGAGATCTTGGTCAGTGTTTGAGGTGTCTTATTGCCTGAGTAGCTTGTACTGGGTAAGACGAGGCTATTGGACCTGAAATCGGTGCGATCGAATTTATGCAAGGTGTATTAAAGAGAAAGTGTCACTATTCGATTCAGAATAAGGTAACAGTTCTTGTAAAGTAGAGAAACTCTGTGAGTTATTGATTTGATGGGTGGTTATGAGTTCCTGCACATCTCTTTCATCGTTGCAATATTGTGAGGGTTGAAATCGGGCTTATATGTGTTATGAGGTATGCTACGGGCGACGGGTCAGTAAAATTACAGCTATTGTGGTCGGAGGATGTTATTATGGGCATGCAAATTATGCAGTGCATGGTGTGAATTCAGCGAAAGTGCACGATCATGTTTTGGCACAGTGTGTAGTGATTGATGTGGTGTTCGTATGTTAGTCGTGGAAAATTTTGGATGTTGGAATTTGGTTCTAAAGCTTGTTAGCTAAGGTTATAGGGAGGATCTTCAGTCTGGCTCGAGCTAATGTTCCCAACTAAGTTGTGATGGAACGGGTAGGTGCACGAAGTGTTAAACAGTGATTGTGGACAACTCCGGAGCAATTCTTGGCACGTTTGAGGATGAACGTATGTTTAAGTGGGGGAGAATGTAATGACCCGACCGTCACTTTGAGCTCTAGTGCGTCGTTCGGCGGTTTGAGGCCTTGAGTAGCTTCACTTCATGTATTATTACTTGTACGCGTAGTCGGAATCTAATTTCCGGAAGTTCGGAATTGATTAGGAAAGCAAATTCTAAATTCGAAAAATATAAGTTGGAAAAATTTACTAAGGTTTGAATTTTGTGTAAACAACCTCAGAATCGGGATTTGAAGGTTCCAATAGGTTCGTATGATGATTTCGGACTTGGGCATGTGTTCGGGTTGAGTATCGGATGGCCCGGGGGCATTTTGGCGCTTATTATGGAAAGTTGGTATTTTGAAGGTTTTAGAATTTCATAAGTGTGGTTTCAAGTGGATTTTGATGTTATCGATGTCCGTTTGGAGTTCCAAGCCTTGGAATAGGTTCGTATCGTGATTGAATAGGTTCATTCCGGGATGTTTAAGTAAGAATCGGACACGTTCGACGAAGTTTGAAGGTTGGAAAGTTTAAAGAAAGGTTTTGGTCGTCGATTTGTAATTTTGATGTTGTTATTCGAGGCGTCGACTAAGTCCATATCGTATTTTGGGAGGTGTTGGTATGTTTGGACGTGGTCCCGGGGGCCTCGGGTGCGAATCGGATTAAGAACAGATCGAGTTTGGACTTGGAAGAACTGCTGAAGCTTAAGGTTTCTGGTGCGATCGCACCTGCGAGGTTATGGCCACAGATGCGAGACCGCAAAAGCGGCCCAAGGGTCGCAGAATCAATAGGGAGTGAGGCTGGTTGGATTCACAGGTGCAAGGAATTTACCGCATCTACGGGCGAAGAAGCGCAGAAGCGGATGTGGTCTGGGGCTGGATGATCGCAGTTGCGAGTGTTGTAGCGCACCTGCGACGCCGCAGGTGCGGTCATTGGTGCGCAAGTACGGAGTGGTGCTCGAGCTGGGGAGTCCGCAGGTGCGGATGATTTCCGTAGAAGTGGATGTGCACCTGCTATTATGTCCGCAGAAGCGGAAAAAGCTGGCACCTTGAGGGAAGCCGCATCTGCGAGGTAGCTTCCGCAGAAGCACAAGGAATTCTGCAGGTGAGGAAATTCGACTGGGCAGATTGTTTAAAAACCAGGGTTTTGCTCATTTCACTCATTTTGTCTCTTGGTTTGGGCGATTTTTGGAGAGCTTCAAGGCGATATTTTCTTCATCTATGGCAAGGTAAGTTATTCCCACCTATTGTAAGTTAAATACATGGATTCTATAAGGCTTTGAGCATGAAAATTAGTAGAAATTGTGGGATTTTGGTAGAAAACCTAGAATTTGGTATTTTTGAATTTTGACCACGAAATTGAACATGGAATTAAGAATAAATTATGTATTTGAGTTCGTAGTGTTATGGGTAATGTTGATCGTTAAATATTTTTGAAATCCGGCACGTAGGCCTGAGGGTTGACTTTATTGACTTCTCGAGCGGAGTTGGAAATTGTTATGAATTGATTTATTATGAGTATTATAGTATATTTTTATTGGTTTGCACATTGTTTGACTAGTTTTAAAGTGATGGGAATCGGTTTGAGGTGTTAGAGTGGCGTTGGAGACGGCTATGGAACTTTGGAGCAAGGTAAGTCTCCTGTCTAACCCTGTGAGGGGAAGCTACCCCTAGGTGATGTATTTGTTTTGTGCTACTTTTTGCGGGAGCTACGTACGCACGAGGTGACGAGAGTCCGTACGTAGCTAGATTCATGTTATGTTCGGGTTGACTTAGGTTCACGCCATGCTATAATTCTACTATTGGAGTTATCTTTGCTCGTTTATTTCCTTTATTTTACGTTACGACTAGAGACTAGACTTGTTTAAAGTATAAGATTTGCTATTGTATAGATTTGACCCGCTACTTGATTTAGCCGCGGATTAATTGTGCTTCCATTATGAATTTCTCCCGTGTTGTGCGTTTTCATCGAAAAGCTTCCTTAAAGTTCATAACTCACATGTTTATTCGTGAATGGGGTCAAGGACCGGTTAAAGATTCTTATTCTAATGGGATTGGGCCGTTCGCCTCAGCAATATAATAGATGAATCTATGGTTCGTGTCATTCGACCCTCGGCAGTGCGCACATTATGATGGGATCGGGTCGTTCGCCTTGACAGGATTATGTATCACACTCTCATGGGAGCGGGTCGTTCGCCTCGGCAGGATTATGTATCACTCTCTCATGGGAGCGGGTCGTTCGCCTCGGCATTATAATAGATGTATCTATGGTTTGTGTCGTTCGACCCTCGGTAGTGCGCATAGTATGATGGGATCGGGTCGTACGCCTCAGCATTTCTATAAAATACTCTTATGCAATTGTGTGTAATATTTGAAAAGAAACCAGTCTGTAATATTTGTCCGTAGTATAACCCTAAAACAATATGCTTCTGACAAATCCCAGTCTCCATATTCATAGAATGCATAAATCACCTTAACTGATCCCTACTTCAGCGCTCGAATGACTAACACATCTTTCATGCATGATCATCCCACGAGGGATACTTCTATAATTCTCCTGTGCCATATAGCAAAAATCTGAATATCGGCAGTTGATCAACCATGTAAGTACTGCAATACCGATGAACATCCGTAAGTCAAAACACAATGCGCCTTCTGAAATGCGCACCTTTCTCAAGAATTACCGAGCAATTATAACATTCATCTAAATATCTGAAACTGAACATTCTGTCCAAACTTCGTGACCTTCCCTTCAAGACTGAACTGCCATCTTGTACATGTAAATCTTAACCCCGCACAACACACCACAACTATCATGCCATCATGTGAAAAGCACGAGAATCTTATTATCAACTCTAAGTCACCAACAAATTACATACCCGGTTAGTTAGAAACCTTCCTCTTCCTTCCTTATAGGAGGAAATCATAATACACAACACGTTCCCCACACCGATAGAAAATATCTGGTTCAAACCATCAAGAACACTTTGAAATCCATTTGCACATAACCAAGCTATCATAACTGAATTCTTCTAACTCGACCAAGCCACGCAGGTCACCAAACCCAATAATATTGCCACCAAAACATTTGTAAAGTCTCACCACATCATAATTACCCCTCATAAATACCACAACCGAGACACCCACTCTGAAAAGACCTTATGTGAACTTAAAATTGTTCTTTTACCTTTCTTATACTGGAATGTAGAATTCATAGTCATACAGAATTACTGGAAGTCCCGGCACCATCAAATACAAATCTCATATTCTATCCATATACAAGTCCGAAAAAAATCTCAATTGCTATATATAAATTTCGAACCCATTAGAACCTTCTCGAGAGTCACCCACTTTGCTCAAATCTAAATTGCACCGCCCAAATGAGTCGAAAGACGCATGCCCCATTAGCACAACAACACCAAAAGAAGTAACCCTGCCTTAACACTACCAATCGAATTCATACTTCGTGCACACTACATCCTTCAAAATAACAACTTAATCATTCCATGATTTTCATATTTTCATAAAGTGCAATGTAACCCGTATTCAGGAATTTTCTTACTCGAGTCATCCTCGATTCTCTGCAAGTCATAACTAATCCACAAGCATGCCTCAGACCAAAACCAATACAACACATAATCGTGCAATCAAATCGTAGATAGTAGACTCCCCCACTTGGATCAAAGCTATATAACAAAACATCTGATAACTCACCATACCTATACTCTTTAATTGTCATAATCCCGCAGTCAATTCAACAAAAATTCTTCACAAGCTCAGGTAATACAAACCGTAAAATACCCCAAATCATCTGCTAAGCTCGCCTTCATCCTCATGATGGTCAAGTCAACTTTCTCAACCAATCCAAACTCAAATCTCAACAGATATACCCCGATGGTAGAAAAGAAACTCCCCACAAAACATTATAAAGAACACACCTATGTAGATTACTCCGCAGGAGATAACCCACCTGCTTAGCCTCAAATTGGCATCTTGCTATACCCTTTTGCAGTCACAATTACTACGCAATCACTTAATCTTTCTGAGTCCAAACTCATTAACAAGACATAAGAATTTAACTTGTCCCATAATTTAACAACGCGAAAGATCCTTCAACACACTCATAACTCGAGACTATATATCAAATCAAGACGGAATCAAGCACCCAATGGCCCTTTTTACATCTCAAGAACTCTTCTCGTCACATCCAAACCATCTGAACACATCTCGCAGTCACATCATACTCATCATTTAGTCATTCCACTGCCCATCAAGCAACAAATTCCACTCATAGGGACAGTACCAGACATATGAGTCTGAATGTACAAGTTATCACAACTGAAACTACCAAGCCTAAGCTGCGGTCTAACCCTAGACTCAAGTCCTCCAGATTAGCCCATCACCAAACATAGAAATCACACCTCGCACCTTATCACTGGAATCACAATCCGGCGGTGCACGGCTGATACCGAGCACTCACATGCACATACGAATGCGTGGAAGGAATTCAAAGAGTTATGTTTCAAGCTGAATCAATTACGCACGGTAAGGAAAGAAAGATGGGAAGTTTATCCTAAATGCCCTGTAGCCTCTCGAAGATAAGTATGGACGTCATCATACCGATCTGCAAGACTCTACTAGACACTTGCTCATGACTTGTAGAACCTATGAACCTAAGGCTCTGATACCAACTTGTCACGACCCAAAATCCAACTAGCCGTGATGGCACCTAACCTCACCCGCTAGGTAAGCCAAATAACAACAATCTGATTTAATTAATATTTAACTAACTCTAATATACTCCCCAAGGACTGGTAGTACAAATCATGAGCTTCTAAGATTAGAATTTACAAAACTGATGTGAAATAAAAATACGTCATCTGTCTGAAATATACATGAACAGATTGAAAATTCTAAAGCTACCATGAACAAGAGGCAGCAATGGCTGGAACGCAGGTACATCTTCACATCTAGCTCCTGTCATAAGCAGCAACATCAGCATCAAATATTTGCATGCAAGGTGCAGAAGTGTAGTATGAGTACAACCGACCCCATGTACCAAATAAGTAATAAACTTAACCTTAGGTTAAAAGTAGTAAAGAGCTGGAACACGGTCAAAGTCAAACAGCAGCTCATAAGAATATAACAAAAGTGGTACAGGAAATAACTCAGAAATAAAATGTTCAACTCGTTCACAATTCCAGAAAATAGATATGCTTTTCAAGTATAAAAGTGAAAACCCAAATCTTTTACCGAAAATACCAAAATATGAGTAAGTTTTTAAAATCGTGATTTTCCTTCCGAAACTTTTCAACTGGTAAATGTTTCATTATCAAATGGCATGAGGAAAAGTACATCTCTATGCCTACATGTCAATGTGTATGAGAAGTCATGAATGACGTGATACCGTACAGCATGAGAAAATATGCATCTCTATGCTTGTATGTCAAGTGTGCATGCCAATGCAGTACAACATAGTGAACAACCATATGCATACTCTCATAGTATTAATCCACTCAATCCTCCCAATCACTCGACACTCGCACTCAATAGGTACATGCGCTCACTGGGGGTGTGTGCAGACTCCGGAGGGGCTCCTTCAGCCCAAGCGCTATAAACTGCACGGACAACTCACGTGCTGCACGGACAACTCACGTGCTATAGTGTAAATATCTGGATCCGCACGGATAACTCACGTGCTGCACGGACAAGTCACGTGCCATAGTATAAATGTCTGGATCCGTACGGACAACTCACATACTGCACAGACAACTCACGTGCCATAGTATAAATATCTGGATCCGCACGGACATCTCATGTGCTACACAGACAACTCACGTGCCATAGTATTAATAACTTCACAATCAGGCCCTCGACCTCACTCAGTCGTCAATCTCTCTAGTCTCTCGGGCCCACAATGCCATGAAACTAGCCCAACAATGATGATATGATGTGTCAATATATAGCAACAGAGACTGAGTTATGATATGAAATGAATGAACATGATTGAGTATGAAATTGCAATGTAAGCAAATAACTCAACAACAGTAATTACCTCAGTAGCTCCCAACAGAATAAGCATGTAACCTAGACATGGTTTCTAACATGAATCGCAGCTCAATTACTTTAGCACGTAGAGATTTCATAGATAAAAATAAGATTAGGTAACTACACAGTACTACTGAAATAACCGAGTCATAATTCACACGGTGCACGCCCACACACCCGTCACCTAGCATGTGCGTCACCTCGACACCAAACACATAACGCGTATAATCAGGGTTCATACCCTTAGTTCAAAGTTTAGAAGTGTTACTTACCTCGAACAAGCCGAGTCCAATATCGAGCAAGCTAAACAATGCTCCAGAAATTCCATTCTGCGTGTATCAACTTCCGAACGGCTCGAATCTAGTCACAATTAATTTGATTCAGTCAACACAAATTATAGGAATTAATTCCATATAAAAATACTAATTTTCCCACAAAATCCGAAATTACACTCAAAATTCGCCAGTAGGGCCCACGTCTCGAAATCCGACAAAACTCACAAAATAAGCATGTAGCCTAAACATGGTTTTGTATACAGTACTATAGAAATAACCGAGTCACAATTCACATGGTGCACGTCTGTTACCTATCATGTGCGTCACCTCGACACCAAACACATAACGCGTATAATCAAGGTTCATACCCTCAGCTCAAAGTTTAGTAGTGTTACGTACCTCGAACAAGCCGAGTCCAATATCGCGCAAGCTAAACAATGCTCCAGAAATTCCATTATGCGTGTATCAACTTCCGAACGACTCGAATCTAGTCATAATTAATTTGATTCAGTCAACACAAATTATAGGAATTAATTACATATGAAAATACTAATTTTCTCACAAAATCTGAAACTACACTCAAAAATTGCCAGTGGGGCCCACATCTCGTAATCCGACAAAATTCATAAAATCCGATAACCCATTAAACCACGAGTCCAACCATACTAAAATTACTCAAATTCGACCACAACTCGGCCTTCAAATCCTCAATTAAAGTCTATAAAATTTTCTACGATTTTCAACCCAAAACACTGATTTAATGATGAAAACAATACTATATTCATGTAATATAACTAAACCCGAGTTAGAATCACTTACCCCAATCCATATGGTGAAAATCACCTCAAAAATCGCTTTAATCCGAGCTCCATAGCTCTAAGTGTGTTAAAATGGCCGAAACCTCGAAATATAGCTTCTGCCCAGGCATTTACTCTTCGCGATCGCGGAAAACCAACCGCGATCGCAAAGAACAAACTCCCCAACTCTTCCAGACAACCTCTAGTATAATGGTCATAACGTTTTGTACAAAACTCCAAATGACAAATAGTTTGACTTTCTGAAAACTAGACATCAAGGGCAACAACTTGTTTTTGGATCATCTTCAAATTCCTTATAGATTGCGAGATATAAACATTCAAAATCGGGTCAGTGCAGCAGAGATTTTGTTCTATGAGATCGTGAAAGAGGTTCCGCGATCGCAATTCACAAGGCCCCAAACTGATGTTTGCTCTTCGCGAACGCGACCAAAGTTTTGTGATCGCGATGCACACATCTGTAGACAAAAACCAACAATTAAAATTGGCCTAGAAATGGTCCGAAACCACCCCGAAACTCACCCGAGCCCCTCGGGACCTCAACCAAATATAACAAGTCCTAAAATATCATACGAACTTAGTCGAAGCCTCAAATCACATCAAACAACGCTAAAAGCACGAATCATACCCCAATTTAAGCTTAATGAAACTAAGAAATTTCAACTTCTACATTCGATGCCGAAACCTATCGAATCAAGTCTGATTGACCTCAAATTTTGCACACAAGTCATAAATGACATAACGGACCAATTCCAATTTCCAGAATCAGATTCCGGCCCTGATATCAAAAAGTCAACTCCCCGGTCAAATTTCCAAACTAATGAGATTTAGTAAGAGAAGAAATGATAATACAACTGCTTTTATACAAAGAATTTCCCAAGGACTGGTAGTATAAATCATGAGCTTCTAAGATTTAGATTTTTACAAGACTGAACTAAAATACGTACAACAACTGTTTGAATGTAAATGAACATAATCGAATCTAATGCTACCAAGGACAAGTGATAGCCATAACTGGAACGCAGGTACATATTCAGGTCCATCTCCTGCCGTACACAGCAACATCAACATCCAACATCTACACGCAAGGTACAGAAGTGTAGTATCAGTACAACCGACCCCATGTACTCAATAAGTAACAAACCAAACCTTAGGTTAAAAGTAGTGACGAGCTGGGACATGGGTCAGGGTCCAACTCTAATAACCAGCCACAGTTCGTAACAATATAATGAAAAATAGTACAAGAACATAACTTAGAGATAAGATGTTCAACTCTTTCACAGTTACGGAAAAATAGACATGTTTTTCAAGTATAACAGTAAATCGTAATTTTTTACCGAAAACCCCAAAAGCATATGAGTAAGTTTGAAAACTGTGATTTGTCCCAAAACCTTTCAACAATAAATAAGATGTTTCATTTTCAGATAGCATGAGGAAAATACATCTCTATGCCTACATGTCAATATACAGGTGAAATCATGCATGTCCCCAAAATCGAGTAGCAGAAGGAAATACATCTCTATGCATGTATCTCAAGTACGCATGTCAAATGCAATATATCTCAATGATGAACTCACGTACTCACACTCTTAGAGTACTCAATCTCGCTGTCTCGTATTCTCTCTCACCATGCTCAATACTCAGCACACTCAGTCATGAGCATTGTACAATACCTGATGCGGCGTGCAGCCCAATCCACATATAGCCATAAGGCCTGTTGCGGCGTGTAACCTGATCCACACACACACACACACACATATATATATATATATATATATAGGCATAAGGCTTGTTTCGGTGTGCTACCCGATACACATATATATAGTCATAAGGCTCATTGCGGTGTGCAACCCGATCCACATATATATAGTCATAAGGCTCGTTACGGCATGCAACCCGATCCACATATATATAGCCATAAGGCTCGTTGCCGCATACAACCCGATCTACACATATATAAGGCTCGTTGCGGCGTGCAACATGATTCATATATATATATATATATATATAAATATATATCTCACAGTACGGCACTCAGGACCCAACTTAGTCACTAATATCTCCGGTCTCTCGGGCTCACAACGCTCATACTAAGCAGCCCTAATCAATGATTCGAGATGTGACAATATACAATATCAGAGACTGAGATATGATATGAAATGATGAATGCGACTGAGTACATAACTACAATTAAGTAAATAACTCAACAGCAAGGAACGACCACTGTGGGTCCCAATAGTGCCACCATATAGCCTAAACATGATCTCTAGCATATATTATAGCTCAAGTGCTCTAACACATAATGTACAGTAAAAATGTTCAGATAAGAAAGCTACACAGTTCCATGGAATCGACTAAATCACCATTTCAACGGTGCACGCCCACCAGCCCGTCACCTAGTATACGCGTCACCTCAACATCAATCACATAACACGTAATTTGGGGTTTCATACCCTCAGTATCAAGTTTAGAAGTGTTACTTATCTCGAACAAGCCAAATCCAATATTGAGCAAGTCAAACGATGCTCCAAAAATGTCATCCCGCACGTACCGACCTTCGAACGGTTCGAAACTAGTCAAAAGCAACTCAAGAATATCAAATAATTCCTAAGGAAATAATTCCAAATGATAAAGGTCGAATCTTTAATAAAAACTCCAAAGTCAACCAAAAAGTCAAACATGAGCCCGTACCTCGAAACCCGACAAATCTCACAAAATTCGACAACCCATTCAATTACGAGTCCAACCACATTAGTTTCACCCAAATTCGACTCCGAATCGATGTTCAAAATTCAACATTTCACTCTATGAAACTTTGTACAAAACCCCCCAAATTTTCTCCTTAAAATTCACAATTCAATTACCAAAAATGAAGATACATTTACAAAATATAACCAAAACCGAGTAGAGAACACTTTTCCCAGTCCATATGGTGAATATCGTCTCAAAAGTCTCCCAAATCTGAGCTCCCCAACTCAAAATATGACTAAATGAACAAACCCTCGATGTTAAATATGTTTGCCCAGCTGTTCTACCTCATTTTGTGTGCCAAACGATCCCAAAACTCGCTTTTGATGCCTCCAATGGATTCCTTGTAAAGGTTTAGTCAAGTTAGGCTTTTGAATAACTCCATTTGACCTTATAATGAAGGAGATATGTTGGTTTCAATATTTCAAAATTAATGCAGGATTTTAAATACGAAGTCAGTGGCAATTGCGTAATTAATCTGACAAATCTGGCAACCCAATTCTTAGTAAAATGGCCATAAATTCCTCATACGAAGTTCAACTTCGACGATTCTTTTTTCAATGGATCCTTAATTATGATACGGATCTAATGCTTCAATCAAAATAGAAATTGGAACTTATTTGCTTAATGTGGCACAATTTATGCTTGAAGAAACAACATCGAAATATAAAAACGAGCGCAACACAACCCAAACCTAACTGAAGCTCACCCGAGCCCCTCGAAACCCCGTCCGAACATACCAACAAGTCTCATAACATAACACAGACCTACTTGAGACCTCAAATCACACGTAACAACATCGAATCGACGAATCACACCTCAAATCAAACTCAATGAACTTTCGACTTCCAAAGACTCGCACTGAAACATATCAAATCAACTCGAAATGAACTCATATTTTGCACACTAGTCCCAAATAACATAACTAAGATATTTCAATTCCCGGAACCACAATCCAAATCTGATATCCTCAAAGTCAACTCTCGGTCAAACTTAAGACTTTCCAAACCTTCAAATTTCCAACTTTGGCCAATTAGCGCTGAAACCTTTTAGAAATATCCAAATGCAAATCTGGGCATACGCCCAAGTCCAAAATAACCATCCGGGTTAACGGAACCATAAAATTTTCAATCTGAGGTCCAACACTAAAAAGTCAAATTAGTCAACTATTCCAACTTTAAAGCTTCAATCATGAAATTCATTCTTCCAAATCAATTCTGAATTACCTGAAAAACCAAAACCACCGATACACACAAGTCGTAAAATATCTCACGGATCTACTCATGTCCTCAAACAACTGAGCGAAGTAAAATACTCAAAATGGCCGGTCGAGTAGCTACACAAATGATCCTGGTTGTGCAAATCACCTAAGGAAGAGCGAGAAAATAAAATAATCATAAGCTAGAGGTCAACAAAAGCAAATCGAGTATTTGAACACTACAGTTCCTCTTTTTGAATTTCAACAAAGCTACATTTTTAAAGAAATATACGGTCAAGTTGCATGTGAGCCGCGTAACTTGCCATGTCATCAAGGTTGTGTAACGACCCGGCCGGTTATTTTGAGAGTTGTAGCCATGTTCTCCCATTTACTGTTCATTCCCTGCTTAGTTATTGATATGTGACTTACCAGGGTAGTTGGTTCGGGTCCGAAGAGGTTTCGGAATGAATTGAGACACTTAGTCTCAAGGTTGAAAGCTTAAGTCGAAAAGGTTGACCGAAAGTTAACCTATGTGTAAACGACTCCGGAATAGAGTTTCAATGGTTTTGTTAGCTCTGTTAGTTGTTTTTGGACTTAAGAGTGTATCTGGATTGTAAATTGGAAGTTCGTAGTTGAATTAGACTTGAAATGGCAAAAGTTAGAAATTTAGAAGTTTGACAGAGAGTGGACTTTGTAGATACCATGCTTGGAATGGGGTTTCGGTAGTTGGAGTAGGTCCATGGTGTCATTTGTGACTTGTGTGCAAAATTTGTGGTCAATCGGACGTGATTTGATAGGTTTCGGCATCATATCAAATACTTAGAATTCGTGTTTTTGATGTGATTCGAGGGCTCGACTAAGTTTGTATCGTATTTTGTGATTCGTTGGTATGCTTGGTAGAGGTCCCGAGGGCCTCGGGTGGAGTTTGGATGATATTCGGATCAAGTTTGGAGTTAAAAGGGGTGTTGTAGCTGAAGCCTTCTGGTGTAAACACAACTGCGGGGCTTTGGTCGCAGGTGCGAGCCTGCAGGTGCGAGATGGGGAAGCGCATATGCGATTTTGAAGGGAGAGGGTGCAGGTGTCGCAGGTGCGAGGGAATTACCGCACCTGCATGGCCGCAGATGCGGCGACTAGAGCGCAGAGGTGGAGTTTGGATTAGAGCTGTGGAGCGTAGATGCAGAAGGATTTCCGCAGGTACGGACTCGCACCTGCGCATGGAGGATCGCAGAAGCGGAGGCAGCGGAGGTAGCGGAGCCTTAGCAAATCGCAAAAGAGGGAGATACCTCATACGCGCGAGACCGTAGGTGTGACTAATTGAGCCGCAGGTGCAAAGGCACTGGGCAACATATTAAATCGAGGGTTTCATGGGTTTTCTTCATTTTTGAACATTCCAAGCTCGGGATTAGGCACTTTTGAGAGGGATTTCAAAGGGATTCTTGAGGTAAGTCACTTGTGGTTAAATTTATGCAATAATTATGTTTCCCCATTGATTTTCCCACTTAGATTGTGTGGTTTTGAGATGTAATTTTTGGAGTTGAGGCTAGAGATTTGGAAAGTTTAAATTGAGGATTTGGGTGTCGATTTGGTGTTGGATTTTGGTAAATTTGTTGAATGGGCTTTCGGATTTTGTGACTTTTGTTGCATTCCGAGATGTGGGCCCGGGGGCGTCTTTTGAATGAACTCTTAACTTTTTAATTAATAATTTAGTAATGTCATGCGGAATTGATTCCTTTAGCTCGTGTTGATTGTACCGAACTATTTGTGACTAGATTCGAGGTATTCGGAGGCCGTTTCACGAGGCAAGGGCTTGTTGGAGTAAAGTTTCGCATAGTTTGAGGTAAGTAACACTTCTAAGCTTGGTTCCGAGGATATGAAACCCTAAATTTCGTGCTATGTGAGTTATGTTGAGGTGATGCTCATGCTAGGTGACGGGTGTGTGGGCGTGCACCGTAGAAATTATGATTTAGTAGATTTCCTGGAACTGCATAACTATTTTATCTGAATATTTTGTTGTACTCTATGTGTTAGAGCACTTGAGCTGTGATTCATGCTAGAAATCATGTTTAGGATGTATGCTAGTACTATTTGGACCCACAGTGGTCATTCTTTGCTGTTGAGCTATCTTTTTAATTGCAGTCATGTACTCATTCAGATTCATCATTTCGTGTCATATCTCAGTCTTTGTTATCGTATATTGTCACATCTCGCATCACTAATTAGGGCTGCTTAGCATGAGTGTTGTGAGCCTGAGAGACTGGAGATATTAGTGACTGAGTTGGGGCCTGAGTGCCGTATTGTGAGTGATATATATATGTACAATCAACACGAGCCTTATAGCTATATATATATATGTGGATCGGGTTGCACACCGTAACAAGCCTTATAGCTATATATGTGGATTGGGTTGCACGCCGCAACAAGCCTTATATATATATATATATGTGTGTGTGTGTGTGTGTGTAAGGGGGGGAGGGGATCGGGTTGCACGCCGCAACGGACCTTATGGCTATATGTGGATCGGACTGCATGCCGCAACAGGTATCGTACAATGCTAAGTGACTGAGCGTGGTGAGCGAGAATTGAGATGGGCAGATTTAGTGCTCTGAGCGTGTGAGTACTTGAGATTTCACTGTGTTGCATCACGTACGGTTCTCACACTGGCATGTAGCTATAGAGTCGTCATACTCTTCTTATCAGTCACACTTGGCATATTTCATCTGTGCTAAACTTAACTATTGAACCTAGAAGCATGCCTACTTTTCTGTCTTGTTAAACTTTGTATCTTTACTGTATTATTTTAGCTCGTCACTGTCTTCAGACCACATGTTAGATTTGTTACTTATTGAGTTGGTTGTACTCGCGCTACACCCTACACCTCGTGTGCAGATCCAAGTGCTTTCGGTCACGGCGGTTGCTGATTTGGAGAGTCCAGGCCTTCGAAAATCATCGAGGTAACTGCTTGGCATTCGCAGACCTTGACCCTCATCTCTTATCTTTCAGTTTATTTATTCAGTTTTACTTTCTAGACAGTGTACCAGACTTTTTCATTTTGTAGATGCTCATGTACTCAGTGACACACCGATTTTGGGAAGAGTTTATGTATTGAGTTATGATTTCCTATCCTGTGTTTAAGAGATTTTCCCTTTATTTAAACTGTTTTAGTATCTTTCAAAGATTTAAGTGTTGAAAATATTTGAATAGTCGGCTTGCTTAGTACCATGATAGGCGCCATCAAGATGGGTTGGTTTTGAGTCGTGACAGGATGTGTAATTGAAATAACTCGAGCATATATGTTCGGACATATATATATATATATTACTTAATTTGCGTGACTAGATGAAATTTTTGGACAAGTTCAGGGAGTTGTTTATGTATTTAACCAACTTATTATAGTTGGTTAAATTGCATTAATTGTGCAAAAACGTTTTACGCTATCAGTTTATATAATTTAAGGAAAATAGTTTAAGCTATATACACTGAGTTATTAACAATGTAAATACTTTGTTGCATGTCAACATCGACTTAAGAAGCACAAATAAAAGTTGCTACCCGGGAGAGGGATAAGAGTAGTCTTTACAGTATTAATGTAGCTTAATGAATTACCATATTTACCATGTTATTGAAAATTTGATTTTCGTTAGACATTTTGCTCGTGGTCAAGTGTCTCCACCATTTATCTAACTTCCCAAGTAATTAGATAATTTAATTTATGATAGCAAATATTTTTGAGCTCATAAGTATATATATATATATATAGAGAGAGTCTAAGTGGGAGATCGTAAGAATTTATGAACTTGCACATATATTTTGTAATAAAAATATTTATATGTTGGTTGCTATCATTAAAAGGTTGACCCAAAGTACTACTCGCATATTCACGCTAACCTAACGCTTATATTCCTGTGGAATTAGGATTAATAATAATACATTAATAATTCTGTATAGCAACCAAGCAACGCAATTAGTTATATCCCTATCCTAACCACAAATGCGTTCTCGATACTCAGGTTCAAGATCTTGTCTACTCAATCCTATATGCAATCTAAAATTTCCTCTCCCGAGTTCAACCCTAGATTCATAGAGAGTATTCAATTAGTGATCAAACAATCAAATAATTAAGCACAAGATTGAATAAATAAATCAATATGATTAAATAATAAGAATAGTTCAAGCTTCAAACTACAATATTCATGTAGCACCCACAACTGTAGAACTAATAAACTATAAGATTAAAGGAAGAGGGGAGAAGAAAAACTAGTTGAAAGCTTTCTCCAACGTGCTCCCGATGTCAATTCTCCTTCAAGGTGGTGTCCCCCTCTCCCAAAATTAGTTTTAGAACCCTTTTTATATAAGTTAGGGGCGTCTAGGACCCAAAATGATCTTCTCCAAGTCAAAATAGGACAATTCCCGAGATTGGGCTCCTTGGGAAGCGCATCACGCTAGCCTGGATGCTGAAAATTTTGGTCTTCTATTTTTAGCGCCACGGTAGTACGTCGTGCTACCTTGGATGCTAGAATTCAGCACTTGTCCATTTTTCTTCTTTTGAATCTCTAATTTATGCGCATTCAATTCAATTCACTCCCAATTGATTCTTACACATATAAACACCAAAAATTAGCTCAATCCATTGCAATTACACATTAGAACCAACAAGAATAGAGAAATATGTGAGGCGATTCATATACAAAAATACATACTTTTGGCCAATATTAAGCTTCTATTTTAATGATGGGCTAAATTAGAATAATATAAATGTGTGCAACTATAAATGAGTTGTGAACCCAAAATTAGATGTAGGGTTCTTTCTAATATCTCATCATTGGAAATGTGAGAGTTGCCTTCTGTGTAATTCATACATCTTGGTTTGGAAGACCACTATTAACCGCAAGACGACGAATTTCATCCATTCCCATAGATTCAAGCATGCTTCCGCATCTAGTTCCATTTTCTTGATGATTTGACATGATAAGTCTTGGATAAAAGATGATAGTTTTCAAATTCAAAATATTTAAGTTCTAACATATACAATTGGAAACGATATCCCAATAGAAGTTCTATCAGCGGTTATTCTAAAAATATAAAATCTGCAATAGTCCTCTAATTACAACATACATAAAGAAAGAGAAATAGACCGGACCAGCCTACAAAAATCAAACGGTCCCTCCGGTGCCTTTTCCTTTTCCCTTTTTCTGCCTTACCTGTCGGTACGGAGTCATATCAGTTGTGGATATAGACTAATAGCTCTAATATTACATATACATGCTATCTCCCTTTCTAAGCTTTCAATAGTTTTCTCCTCATTCTCAAAACCTCTGGCGTTTCTTTCACACCAAATGGAAAGCGCACTTTCAGGATATATTATCCTAAGCAATTATGTACTTTTGCCTCTTGATAAAGGGTGGAAAGTACATGTTTTGAGTGTGTTTGTGTGTTATTTTTTGTGTGAGTTACGGGAGTTCACATCACTTTTGAAGTAAAAATATGCTCATTACGTGTTTCTTAGGTGTAGGAACAAGCTTATGCGAAAAATGATCAAATAGAAAAACTATTGGTTAAAAAGAGCTGAAGAGAAAAGTCTCGGATAGCGAGACGAGGTTCACTTCGCCAGAGCGGGACCGGAGCAGAAGAAACCAGAAAAGTTCCAGACAGCGAAGCGAGGTTCACTTTGCCATACCGGGACCAGAGCAGAAGAAATCAGCGTTTCCAATCTAAAACAGAAGAAGGAAAATTCGCCCCATACAAACCCTAGTTCCTATAAACACATCCTAAAACGTGCTTTTGAAGGGAGAGACACTACTTTGGAAGGAGAGAAGACTTTGGGAGACCAAGAACACACTTGGAGCAAGAAGAAGGATTCAACTTCACGTTTTCCCCTCTTTCTTCCTCTATTTCCATTATTGGTTATGAATTCTAGTATTGTAAATTTACATACTATTATGAATAGCTAATTTGTTATCTAGGGTTTTGATGGAAACTTTTGGAGGATGAATTCTTGTTACTTTTTTTATATAATTGAGCCTTTGAATTTCTCTACTTGTTTAACTATGTGCTTATTGCAATTGAATGAAAAGCTCTCAATTGACTATGCCTATTTAGTATGTATTGCTTGGAAAGGGGTATATATTTAGGTAGTTGTTGAACAACATCACTCCTATCATATATGACGAATCAATACTGAGGGTTTAAAGGTGGGATTAGGAATAACGAAACCTTGGTGCGATCTTAGTGAGTAGTGAATTAGTGCCAGTTTGTGTAGTTCAGAAGAATACGTCTAATAAATTGTGGTAGTTTTTCGGAAGAGTATTACGACACCCGAAGTACTCACGATCGGTAGAGAACACTTAGGAGAAATTATAGGAGGTATAGTGGGAAGGATTTCGATAATTAAAAAAATTATAACTCTAGGCCTCCTTTATCTTGTCTCCAACTTTATCCTCGTTAGTTGATAATTTTACTGTTTTTTAGTATTTGTTAGTTAATTAGTTAGAAATAAACATTATAATCTTTATAATTAAGAAATTGTTTGGACTTGTGTTTCTTAGAAATACTGAACAGTTGTAGCTAAGCCTTAGTTCTCTATGGGATTTGACTCCGGACTTTTAGATCGGATTATATTTGCAGCGACCGCTTATCCTTTGTAGGACTAGAGTTAGACGCGATCAAATTTTGACGCCGTTGACGGGGAACTAACGGTGTAGCTGTAGCTGTAAATATTGCTTGGTGTCAAGTTTGAACTTTTATTTATTTTATTTTATTTTGTTTTTATTTTTGATTTGAGAGACATGGAATCTTGGAATTATGAGAATTTTGATGTTGGTAATTCTACTTTTGATCCTCCTTATGCATATTGTGGAAGAAAACCACCAATGGCAAACATTATCAAAATATTCTCGAGAGCGAGTTATGTGCACCAATTCAATCTTATGTATGGAATGTGTGTGATATGTATAGTGATAAAGATTGTCACTTTCATGGTTGTGCATATATTTCGTATCCTCCCCCAACCCCTTATTATGATGGTTTTACTTTTTCTTGTAAAGTTAGTAGGAACAAAGAACTCAGAGATGATGACCTGAAAGAGATCAAGGATATGCTAAGGTGTCTTGTGGAACAAAATAGCGAGAAACAATTTCACATACAAAGACAAGAGGCTACTATTCGTAACTTGGAGGCTCAAGTGAGTCAACTAGATGAAACATTTAATGCTCAACAAGCTAATATTATGCATATTAGCCAAGAAGAGCGTGAACTAGATACACAAATTAAGGTTCTAGTGGAGAAGGTCAGATTAAAATACCAACAATCTATCTAACTAGAATTTGAGGATGCCCATGTTGAAGTAGAACCCACACTGTGAACTGATCAACTTTAGGTCTGACGTCATTCTTGACCTATAAGTTGACGTTTTCAATCCTCCATCTATGTAATACTTTTTATATTAAATATAATTTTCTTTTTAACCTAAGTATTTTGCATTGAGTTTAAATAATTTTATATTTTATTATAGATTTTATTTAAATTCATTAACATTATAACTAGTGTAAATACAGTTGTGCACCAAAAGAAACTCCAAAAATACGATCCTGTACATTAAACTCTAACAAAGAAAGGAAAAAACACTAGCAAAGAACAAACCCTTACTATTTGCTCCAAATCAATAATTTTTCCGTTCAGGCTTCAAAAGTTATGTTACATTCTGGTTTGAACATCACTATTTGTAAATACTGAACTTACGTAGTCAATTGGGTTCAGTAGTCTTCAAATGAAATAATGATTTTCGCTTACAAATTTAACTTTCAACCAGTGAAGTTCATGTCCAAAGACAATTCATAACTTCCAAATGTTCCTTCTTAACTTCAACTTGAAATATATATATTCTTTTGTTAATTTCAAACAAATATTATCCAAATGTCTACTTAATCTTTTGAATTTCATGTTTACCTAATCTTGTTAAATATTGACGTACCCCAATTAATAACGAAATCATGTAAAATATATGCCTACACTCAGAGGCGAATCCAAGATTTCAAGATAATGAGTGCACTAGTGGATCTAGAATTTGCATTTGAAGGTTTAATTACTTTAGTTTATTACCATGAACCCACAACACTTTTGAAGTTGTAGGTTCAAATTATATTCTTTTTGAAATTTTAGTGATTCTGATGTGGGATCTGAACCAACATTGTTTACTTGTAGAGGTGCACCTTATAATTATTGTATTATAGGAGTTTTAAAGCATGGATGCACAAACATATATTTAAGTATTTTTAAGAAATAAATTATTATACATAATTTAAGGAGAGGAGCATGGGTCCACGTAAACTCATACCTCTTAACCTAGATACGCCCCTGCCTACACTCATTGTCATGTATCTATTGGTGCAGCGTAAACGTGAGTAATTGTTCTGCCGAACCACCTTGCATGTAGAAGGGAATAGCTCTACCTAATAACATTTCTAGGGGTGCAAATATTCCAAAAACTTCAGCGTGTTATGGAATAATAGAAAATAAAATAAAATAAGAGGAATTTAGAGGAAGATAATTAATTAACTTTTCTTGATTATATTCTTCAAGTGTTTGGACCTATTTATAGACACTTTTGCATGAAAGCATTTGGCCACTTGTCCAAAGTTTTGACACTTGTTGAAAGTCTTGACATTTGTTGAAAAGGTTGTGCCGCTTGTTGAAAGTCTTGACATTTGTTTAAAGGCCTTGCCACTTGTTGAAGGTCATGCTACTTGGCCATAAGTCTTCATAATACATGGACATTCACTCTTAATATTATTTATAACACCTCCCCCCCTTCCCTGAATTTCATTAGTAGATAATGTGACTCGTTAAAACCTTACTAGAAAAAACCCAGTGGAAAAAACACTAACGAAGAAAAAATAAGAGTACACACTTCTTGTAATACGTATTGAGAGTTGCCTCATTAAAAACCTTACCAGAAAAATTCAATTGTGACAAAACCTTGGTTAAGGAAAAAAGAGTACAACACGTATTTTACTCCCCCTGATGAAAAAGTTACTTAATGTCTCGGAGACGATGCATTCCAATCTTGTATATTAGCTTCTCAAATGGTGAGGTTGGCGATGGCTTACTGAGAGGATCCGCCAAATTATCACTTGAACAAATTTATTGAACATCTATTTCACCATTCTTTTGAAGAGTGAAAAAGAATTTTGGTAAAATGTGTTTGTTCTGTCTCCTTTAGTATATCCCCTCTTTAATTGAGCTATGCATGCAACATTATCTTCGTACAATATTGTTGGAATGTCCCTTCTCAATGAAAGATCACATGTTTTCTAGATGTGTCGACTTATCGATCTCAACCAAACGCATTCTTGACTTGCTTCATGAATGACTATTATCTCTGCATGATTCGAAAAAGTAGCAATCATAGTTTGTTTTGTTGAACGCCATGAAATGACAGTACCTCCACATGTGAAAAAATATTCTGTTTGAGATCGACCTTTATATGGATTAGATAAATATCTTGCATCTTCATAACCTATTAGTTGTGACTTCAATTCATTTGAATAAAATATTCCCATATCAACGGTCCCTTGGAGGTATCTGAATATATGTTTAATACCATTCCAGTGTCTTTGTGTTGGGAAAGAACTAAATCTTGCTAACAAGTTTACAGAGAAAGCTATATCTGGTCGAGAATTATTGGCAAGATACATTAATGGATATGCTTTATCCATATAAGGTCGAAATGGATCTTTATTTATATCAAGCGGTCTTTCAACCATCAGGGTACTTAATGGATGTGCATTATCCATATAAAATCGCTTCAAAATATTTTCAGTGTATGTTGATTGGTGGACAAATATTCCATTTTTCAAATGTTCAATTTGTAGGCCAAGACAAAATTTTGTCTTTCCAAGATCTTTCATTTCAAATTCTTTCTTCAAATATTCTACTTCCTTTGGTAGGAGTTCCAATAATATTCAAATCATCAACATACACAGCGATTATGACAAATTTAAATCCAGACATTTTAATAAAGACACAAGGGCAAATTGAATCATTCGTGTACCCTTCTTTCAATAGGTATTCACTAAGACGATTATACCACATGCGCCCTGATTGTTTCAATCCGTATAAAGATTTTTGAAGCTTTATTGAATAAGTTTCCCAAGAATCCTTATGTGTTTCAGGAACTTTAAATCCTTCAGGGATTTTTATAAAATTATTATTGTCTAGTGAGCCATATAAATAGGGTGTAACAATATCCATTTGACGCATATCCAGTTTTTCATGTACTGCCAGACTAATAATATACCTTAACGTGATTGCATCCACCACATGAGAATATATCTCCATATAATAAATCCCAGATCGTTGCGAAAATCCTTGAGCCACAAGTTGTGCTTTATATCTCACGACTTCATTTTTCTCATTTCGTTTTCACACAAAAATTCATTTGTACCCCACTGGGTTTACACCTTCAAGTGTTCGAACTAAAGGTCCAAAAACTTTAAGTTTTCTAATTGTAGCCAATCCTACTTTAGTAGCGTCTTTCCATTTTGTCCAATCATTTCGCTATCTACATTCATTGATAGACTTTGGTTCAATATCCACATCTTGTTGCATTATTTCAACAGCAACATTATAAGCAAAAATGTTGTCGATAACTATATCATTTCAGTTCCATCTTTTTCCCGCTGAGACATAGCTTATTGATATCTCTTCATTTTTAGGTACTTGAACCTCCCCAGAGCTTATCATTCACTATATCTCAGGGCTCTTCTTGAATAATTACCTCCATATTATGACCATCTTTATGTCATGGCCCAAAACTAACCGTCGTGATGGCGCCTATCATAGAACTAGGCAAGCCAACTACTCAACCAGTTCAATCAAATAAGAACTTTGAAAATTAAATGAAAGCAGTTAATATTTAGGAAAAACTCTTTAAAAACCGAAATAAAACCATAACGCAATACAAATCTCTCCCAAAATCGGGGTGTCACCGAGTAGATGAGCATCTATAATGGAAGATAGTCTAATACAATGTCTAGAGAGTAAAAAAAATGAAATACAAGTAAAGATAATGAATGAGGGTCAAGGTCTGCGAACGTCATGCAGCTACCTCGATAGTCTCCCGAGATCCTGACTCCACACTCGGCAACCGTCGTGAACGTAAGCACCTGGATCTGCACACGAGGTGCAGGTTGTAGCGTGAGTACAACCAACTCAATAAGCAATAAATCCAAACATTGGACTGAAAGTATTAACGAACTCTACCGGCACAGTTCAATATAGAAAATAACAGTGCAGAAACGTAGACATGCTTTCAAGTTTGATAGATATCTCAAAACAGTAAAATGAATCAATTCTGAATGATATGAAGAATATAACTCCTCATGTGCTCACACTCTCAAATGCCCAATCCATCAGTACTGCATATGACCCATACGGCCCAGGGAAGATCCATCCTAGAATATATATATCATTGACCATCAGTCACCTAGTATTGACTAGGGCCAATCCAGCTCATGGAGAAGATCCATCTCCAGGTATATAATGCTTCGGACAAGATCCATGTCCAGGGATGATCCATCCCTCAATATAATCAACCGTGCTCACTTGCAGTATGTGTAGACTCCGGATGGGCTCCTTCAGCCCAAGCGCTATTATAAATCAGTATAACTGCTGCAGCGTGCAGCCGGATCCCAAAAATGTCACTCATAATCAGGCCCTCAACCTCATTCAGTCATCAATCTCTCAAATCTCTCTCTCACGGGCTCACAATATCATGATACCAGCCCGAAAACAATTATATGATGTATCAGTAAATTACAACAGAGACTGAGATATGATATGAAATGAATGACTATGATTGAGTACGAAATATCAATGAAATCAGTAAGACAACAACAAAAAACGACCACTATGGGTCCCAACAGTACCGGCATAAAACCTAAACATGATATCTAGCATGAGTGACAGCTCAATTACTTTATCACATGATGAAAATACGGATATCAACAAGATAGAACCACTAGACAGTGCCATAGAATCGATCAGGTCACAATTCTCACAGTGCACGCCCGTCACTTGGCATGTGCATCACCTTAATAGCAATCACATAACACATAAGTTTGGGGTTTCGAACCCTCAGAACCAAGTTTAGAAGTGTTACTTACCTCAATCCGTTCAAATCTCTACTCCAATACGCCTTTGCTTCACACATCGGCCTCCAAATGACCCGAATCTAGCCACAAATAGTACAATACAATCAATACATGCTAAAGGAATCAATTCTACAAGAAATTACTAAGTTATAACTCAAAATCCGAAATTGGTTCAAAACCGGCCACGAGCCCATGTCTCGAAATCCAACAAAATTCACAAAATCCGAAAGCCCATTCACTCATGTGTCTAGTCATACCAAATTCATCAAAATCTTACACCAATTGGTCATTCAAATCCCCAAAATCAACTCTCCAAATCCCTAGCCTCAAACCCCCAAATTACACCTCAAAAATACACCAACTAGGTGGAAAATCAGTGGGGAAATATAACTATTTAAGAAAGATTAACACAAGGAACTTACCTCAAGAATCCCCTTGAAACTCCTCTCAAAAACCTCCAAATTCAGAGCTCAAAATATTAGAAAATGAAGAACATTGCGAACCCTTATGTTTATATGTTCTGCCCAGTCAAACCGCACCTGTGGTCCAAAATCCGCATCTGCAGTCCTGCTCTTGCGGTGAAATCTCCACATTTGGGGAATTCACTTACCCAACGTGCCTTCACTTTTTGCGACGCCCAGTCCGCTTCTGCAGACACGCTTCTACGAAGGGCCATCCGCTTTTGCGAAGCTGCCTTACCAAGCGCCCATGCGCTTCTGCGAGCCAATACCCGCATCTGCGGACACGCAGGTGCAAAAAAGACCTCGCACTTGCGACCTCTGCCATCTTCCTTCTTGACCGTTTCTGTGGTCCCTTCCTCGCTTCTGCGAGCTCGCATCTGTGGCTCCCAATCTACACGTGCGATTACCCCTAGCAGTTGCAAATCTTCAGCAATCCTTCAACATCAAACCTTGGTCTGTTAACCACCCGAAATCAACCCGAGCCCCCGGGACCTCAACCAAACATACCCACAAATCTTAAAACATCATACAAACGTAGTCGAGCCGTTAAATCACCTCAAACAACATCAAAAACACGAATCGTACCCCAATGTAAGCCTAATGAAGTTTGAAATTTCCAAATTCTACAAACGACGCCGAAACCTATCAAATCATGTTTGATTGACCTCAAACTTTGCACACAAGTCACAAATGACACCACGAACCTACTCCCACTTTCGAAAACCCAATCCGGTCCAGATATCGAAAAGTCCACCCCCGGTCAAACTTTTTAAAATTTCAACTTTCGCCATTTCAAGCCTAATTCTACTACGGAACTCCAAATCACAATACGGACATACTCCTAAGTCCAAAATCACCTAACAGAGCTAAAGGAACCATAAAAATTCAAATCCAAGGTCGTTTACATATAAGTCAATATACGGTTGACTTTTCCAACTTAAGCTTTCCATTAAGAGACTAAGTGTCTCAATTCATTCTGAAATCCTTCCGGACATGAACCAATTAACCCGATAAGTCATAAACAACAGTAAAGCACAAAATGAGCAGACAATGGAGAGGGGGAAACAGGGCTAGAACTCTCGAAACGACCGGTCGGGTCGTTACATCCTCCCCCTCTTAAACAAACATTCATCCTCGAACGGGTCTAGAAACATACCTGGAGTCTCAAATAGGAGTGGATATTTGCTCTGTGTCTCCCGCTCGATCTCCCAAGTAGCCTCATCAATGGGCTGAACTCTCCACTACACCTTCACTTAATCTATATCCTTTGACGTCACCTTTTGGACCTGCCGATCCAAAATGGCCACCGGCTTCACATCATAAGTCAAATCACCATCTAATTGAACCGTGCTGAAATCCAAAACATGAGATGGATCACCAACATACTTCTGGAGCATAGAAACATGAAATATTGGATGCGCACTCGACAAGATAGGCGGCAAGGCAAGCTTATAAACCACCTTTCCAATCCTCTGAAGTACCTCAAAAGGCCCAATGAACCGAGGGCTCAACTTGACTTTCTTACTGAATCTCATAACAACTTTTATGGGTCAAACCTTCAGCAGAACCTTCTCCCCAACCATGTAAGCAACATCACGGACCTTCCTGTCGGCACAACTCTTCTGTCTGGACTGCGTCGTACGAAGCCGCTCCTATATTAATTTAACCTTGTGCAATGCATCCTGAACCAAGTCAGTACCCAATAGCCTATCCTCTCCCGGCTCAAACCAACCTACCGGAGATCTACACCGTCTCCCATACAAAGCCTCATACAGAGCCATCTAATGCTCGACTAGTAGCTGTTGTTGTAGGCAAACTTGGTCAGCCAATCCACAATCACCCAAAGAGCATCAAACTTCCTCAAAGTCCTTGGCAGCCCAACTACGAAATCCATGGTGATCTACTCCCACTTCCACTCTGGAAGCTCTAACCTCTGAAGCAATCCACTCGGTCTCTAATGCTCATACTTCACCTGCTGACAGTTAAGGCACCAAGCTACAAACCTTACTATATCCTTCTTCATTCTCCTCCACCAATAGTGTTTCCTCAAGTCCTGATACATCTTCGCGGCACTCGGATGAATGGAATACAGCGAACTGTGGGCCTCCTCAAGAATCAACTCATGTAGGCCATCCACATTGGGCACACAAATCCGACCCTGCATCCTCAATACCCCATCATCACCAATAGTCACATCTCTGGCATCACCGTGCTGAACTGTGTCCCTAAGGACAAGCAAATGGGGATCATCATACTAGCGCTCTCTGATGCGATCATATAAGGAAGACCGAGAAACAACACAAGCTAGAACTCGGCTGGGCTCCGAAATATCCAATTTCACAAACTGGTTGGACAAAGCCTGAACATCAACTGCAAGAGGTCTCTCTCCAACGGGAATGAATGCAAGACTACCCATACTCACCGCCTTTCTACTCAAGGCATCGGCTACCACATTAGCCTTCCCGAGTGATACAGAATGGTGACATCATAGTCCTTTAGCATCTCTAACCATCTTCGTTGCCTCAAATTTAGATCTGTTTGTTTGAACAAGTGCTAGAGACTCCGATGATCCGTAAACACCTCACAAGACACACCGTAGATATAATGCCTCCAAATCTTCAATGCATGAACGATGGCAGCTAACTCCAAATCATGAACATGGTAGTTCTTCTCATGAGGCTTTAACTGGCGTGAAGTATAAGCAATCACTCTACTCTCCTGCATCAAGACACACCCAATATCGATCCGAGAACTATCACAATATATTGTATAAGAGCCTGAAGCTGAAGACAAAATTAGAACTAGAGATGTGGTCAAGGCAGTCTTGAGCTTCTGAAAGATCTCCTCATACTCATCCGACCACCTGAAAAGAGAACCCTTTTGGGTCAATTTGGTCAAGGGCGATGCAATAGATGATAAACCCTCCACAAAGTGACGATAATAGCTAGCCAAGCCGAGAAAGCTCCGAATATTCGTAGTTGAGGACGGTCTGGGCAAACTCTGAACCGTCTCTATCTTCCTCGGATCCACCTGAATACCCTCACTGGACACCAAGTGTCCCAAGAATGCCATTGAGCTGAGCCAAAACTCACACTTGGAGAACTTGGCATAAAGCTTCTCCTCCCTCAACCGCTGCAACACAACCCTCAAATGTTAGGCATGCTCCTCCTGGCTAAGAGAGTACACCAGGATATCATCAATGAATACTATAACAAACGATTCGAGATAAGGCTGAAACACACTGTTCATCAAATGCATGAATGTTGTTGGGGCGTTGGTCAACCCAAAAGACATCACAAGGAACTCATAATGACCATAACGGGTCCTGAAGGATGCCTTTAGAATATTTGAGTCCCGAATCTTCAACTCGTGATACCCAGACCTCATATCAATCTTGGAGAACACCCTCGCTCTCTGAAGCTGGTCAAACTGATCATCAATATGCGGAAAAGGATACTTGTTCTTGATTATAACTTTGTTCAACTGCCTATAATCAATGCACATCCTCATACTACCATCCTTCTTCTTCACAAACAGAACTAGTGCACCCCAATGTGACACACTAGGCAAAATAAACCTCGTATCAAGGAGTTACTGAAGCTGCTCCTTCAATTCCTTCAACTTAGTTGGTGCCATGCAATACGGTGGGATAGAAATAGGCTGAGTGCCCGGCACCAAGTCAATATCCCTGCCGGGCGGCATGGCCGGCAGGTCTGCAGGAAACACGTTCAGAAACTCCTGCACCACCGAAACAGAATCAATAGTGCTAGTATCAGCACTAACATCCCTCACAAAGGCCAAATAAGATAAACAGTCCTTCTCAACCATCCGCTGGGCCTTCAAGTATGAAATCACTCTACAAAGAACATAGTTTAGAGAACCAATTAACCCGATAAGTCATAAACAACAGTAAAGCACAAAATGAGCAGAAAATGGGGGGAGGGGGGATAGGGTTATAACTCTCGAAATGACCGGTCAGGTCGTTACATCCTCCCCTTCTTAAACAAACATTCATCTTCGAACGGGTCTAGAAACATACCTGGAGTCTCAAATAGGAGTGGATATCTACTCCGCATCTCCCGCTCGATCTCCCAAGTAGCCTCCTCAATGGGCTGAACTCTCCACTACACCTTAAGCTATATCATTTGACCTCAACTTTTGAACCTGCCGATCCAAAATTGCCACCGGCACCACATCATAAGTCAAATCACCATATTACTGAACTGTGCTGAAATCTAAAACATGAGACAGATCACCGACATACTTCTGGATCATAGAAACATAAAATACTGGATGCACACTAGACAAGATAGGCGGCAAGGCAAGCTTATAAGCCACATCTCCAATCCTCTGAAGTACCTCAAAAGGCCCAATGAACTGAGGGCTCAACTTGCCCTTCTTACCGAATCTCATAACACCCTTCATGGGTGAAACCTTCAGTAGAACCGTCTCCCCAACCATGTAAGCAACATCACGGACCTTCCTATCATCACAACTCTTTTGTCTAGACTGCGCCGTATGAAGCCGCTCCTGTATCAATTTAACCTTGTCCAATGCATCCTGAACCAAGTCAGTACCCAATAGCCTATCCTATCCCGGCTCGAACCAATCTACCGGAGATCTACATTGTCTCCCATACAAAGCCTCATACGGAGCCATCTAATGCTCGACTGGTAGTTGTTGTTGTAGGAAACTCTGCGAATGGAAGAAATCGATCCCAAGAACCCCCAAAATCAATGACACAAGCGCGTAGCATATCCTCCAATATCTGAATAGTGCGCTCAGACTGTCCATCCATTTGAAGGTGAAATGTTGTGCTCAACGCAACCTGGGTGCCCAACTATCGATATACTGCTCTCCAGAACTGTGATGTAAATTGCGTGCCTCGATCTGAAATGATGGACACTAGCACACCGTGAAGGCGGACAATCTCTCGGATGTAAATCTCACCCAACCTCTCCAAAGAATAGGTAGTACCAACTAGAATGAAGTGTGCGGACTTGGTCAGCCAATCCACAATCACCCAAAGAGCATCAAACTTCCTCAAAGTCCTTGGCAGCCCAACTACGAAATCCATGGTGATCGACTCCCACTTCCACTCTAAAATCTCTAACCTCTGAAGCAATCCACTCGGTCTCTAATGCTCATACTTCACCTGCTGAGAGTTAAGGCACTGAGCTACAAACCTTACTATATCCTTCTTCATTCTCCTCCACCAATAGTGTTTCCTCAAGTCCTGATACATCTTCGCGGCACTCGGATGAATGGAATACCGCGAACTGTGGGCCTCCTCAAGAATCAACTCATGTAGGCCATCCACGTGGGGCACACAAATCCGACTCTGCATCCTCAATACCCCATCATCCCCAATAGTCACATCTCTGGCATCGTCGTGCTGAACTGTGTCCTTAAGGACAAGCAAATAAGGATCATCAACTGGCGCTCTCTGATGTGATCATATAAGGAATACCGAGAAACTACACAAGCTAGAACTCGACTGGGCTCCGAAATATCCAATCTCACGAACTGGTTGGACAAAGCCTGAACATCAACTGCAAGAGGTATCTCTCCAACGCGAATGAATGCTAGACTACCTATACTCATCGCCTTTCTACTCAAGGCATCGGCCACCATATTAGCCTTCCTGAGATGATACAGAATGGTGATATCATAGTCCTTTAACAGCTCTAACCATCTCCGTTGCCTCAAATTTAGATCCTTTTGTTTGAACAAGTGTTGGAGACTCCGATGATCCGTAAACACCTCACAAGACACATCGTAGATATAATGCCTCCAAATAATCAATACATGAACGATGGCAGCTAACTCCAAATCATGAACAAGGTAGTTATTCTTATGAGGCTTTAACTGGCGTGAAGTATAAGCAATCACTCTATTCTCTACTCTTCTGCATCAAGACACACCCAATACCGATCCGAGAAGCATTACAATATACTGTATAACAGCCTGAAGCGGAAGGCAAAATTAGAACTGGAGTTGTGGTCAAGGCAGTCTTGAGCTTCTGAAATCTCTCCTCACACTCATCCTCTACCTGAAAAGAGCACCTTTTTGGGTCAATTTGGTCAAGGGCGATGCAATAGACGAGAAACCCTCCACAAAGCGACGATAATAACCGTCCAAGCCGAGAAAGCTCCGAATATCCGTAGCTGAGGATGGTCTGGGACAACTCTGAACCGTCTCTATCTTCTTCAAATCACCTGAATACCCTCACCAAGTGTCCCAAGAATGCCACTAAGCTGAGCCAAAACTCACACTTGGAGAACTTGACATAAAGTTTCTGCTCCCTCAACCGCTGCAACACAACCCTCAAATGTTGGGCATGCTCCTCATAGCTAAGAGGGTACACCAGGATATCATCAATGAATACTATAACAAACGAGTCGAGATAAGGCTGAAACACACTGTTCATCAGATGCTTGAATGTTGTTGGGGCATTTGTCAACCCAAAAGACATCACAAGGAACTCATAATGACCATAACGGGTCCTGAAGGTTCTCTTTAGAATATCCGAGTGCTAAATCTTCAACTGGTGATACCCAAACCTCAAATCAATCTTGGAGAACACCCTCGCTCTTTGAAGCTGGTCAAACAGATCATCAATACGCGGAAAAGGGTACTTGTTCTTGATTGTAATTTTGTTCAACTGCCTATAATCAATGCACATCCTTATAGTACCATCCTTCTTCTTCAAAAACAGAACTAGTGCACCCCAACTTAGCTGAAGCTGCTCCTTCAATTCCCTCAACTTAGCTGGTGCCATGCGATACGGTGGGATAGAAATGGGTTAAGTGTCTGACACCAAGTCAATACCAAAGTCAATATCCCTATCGGGCGGCATGCCCGGCAGGTCTGCAGGAAACATATTCAGAAACTCCCGCACCACCTGAACAAAATCAATAGTAGGAGTATCAACACTAACATCCCTCACAAAGGCCAAATAAGATAAACACCCCTTCCCAACCATCTGTTGGGCCTTCAAGTATGAAATCACTCTACAAGTAACATAGTCTAGAGAACCTCTCCACTCAATCCCCGGCAACCCGGCATCACCAACGTTGCAGTCTTAGCGTGACAATCTAGAACAGAATGACTTGGAGATAACCAATACATACCCAAGATCACGTCAAAATCAACCATACTAAGCAACAAGAGATCAACTCTAGTCTCCAGACTCCCAATGGTCATTACACACGACCGATGTACACGTTCCACAATAATAGTATCATCCACCAGTGTAGAGACATGAACATATGAAACTAAGGATTCGCGGGGCATATCCAGATAATGAGAAAAATATGATGAGCCATACGAATAAGTGGAATCAGGGTCAAATAATGTAGAGGCCTCCCTGTGGCAAACTGAGACAATACCTATGATCACTGTGTTTGAAGCAACAGCATCTGGTCTATCAAAAATAGCATAGACTCAAGCTTATCCGCCACCTGATCGGCCTCCCCTCTAGGGTGACCCCTAGTTGACTGAGCTCTATCCTGAGCTAGCTAAGCGGGTGGTGAAATAACGGGTGCTGAAGTTGTAGGTTGACTCCTCTACTGAGCTGGAACTCCCATAAGGAGGGGACAATACCTCTTGATGTGACCCATATCTCCACACTCGAAACAACCCCTCTCTGCAAATGGCGATGGGGACTAGAGGGAGCCCCGAGACCCAGAATACCCATTAGAAGAACCCGATGCCGATGAGCCCTGAACTACAGGTGCATGGGACTAACTCTGAGTTGGAAGGGCGCTGAGAGATGACTGGACCTGATGTGTACTGTATGAACCATGGCCGGATGATGCACCATGGTGAACTAGACGAGCTGTCTGAGCATACCTATAGAGACGACCCCTGCCGTGGTGGAACTGACCTCCAGAAGGAACACCACTAAATCCTCCTGACCCCTGAGGCCTCTTGGCCTCTCTCTCAACCCGCTACTGACTACGGACCATCTCTATCTGCCGATCAATGTCGACTACCTCATAGAAAGTAGCACCAAATACCCACTCCCTAGTCATAAGCAACTGCAACTGATATGTGAGGCCATCGATGAACCTCCTGATCCTCTCCCTATCAATGGGAACCAACCAAACTGCATGATGAGCCAACTCAGAAAACCTCATCTCATATTGGATCACAGACATGCCATCCTAACGAAGCTGCTCAAACTATCTGTGTAGCTCCTCTCTGCGAGACTGCGACACGAACTTCTCCAAGAAGAGAATGGAGAACTCCGTCCATGCAAGTGGTGCTGCACCAACTGGCCTGCACCTCTCATTAGCCTCCCGCCATCTGAAGGCAGCCTCATAAAACTGAAAAGTAGTGAACGAGACCCCACTAGTCTCCAGAATACTTGTTGTCCAAAGCATCCGCTCACATTTATCCAGAAAGCCCTGAGCATCCTCTAACTCAGCACCGCTAAATGATGAAGGTCGAAGTCTCCCAAATCTCTCTAAGTCTTCTCTGCTCATCATCAACCCTGACGGGGACTACCGAAGCCTGAGCAGATACAACCGGCTGGACTGGTGGTGCCCCCGGTATCAGAAGTCCCTGCACTACCTGATCTGGAGTACGGGCAACAGGGGTATGAGTACCTCCCCCGACCTAAGAAGTGGCAGGTGCGGCCTGAGCCGAAACCACCTGAGCAAGACAAGTGCAAACTGTTAATATCTGGGCCAAATCCTCCTAAAGGCCTGGAATCACAATGGGCACAACTGGTGCCTGAGCTGGCCCCACTGGCTCAATTGTTTCGGGTACCTTCTCCTGAGCTAGAGCGACTGGTGCGTCTGAAGGTGCTGCCCTAGCTGTTGTACGAGCTGCACCCCTGCCCCTACCGCGACCTCGGTCTCTCACGGCCCTAGCTGGTGGTACTGGTGGCTATCCATCCTGCCTAGTAGTATGTGTCCTCACCATCTATGAGAGAATAGAATAACAGAAGTTTAGTTACCGGAATCAACAAATCCGCACGACAAGAATACAAGAATATGAAATTTCCTAAGGGTTCGGAAGCCTCTCGAAGATAAGTACAGACATCTCCAAACCGATCTGCAAGACTCTACTAAATATGCTCATGACTCGAGAGACCTATGTAACCTAGGCTCTGATACCAACTTGTCACGACCCAAAACCAACCGTTATAATGGCGTCTATCGTGGAACTAGGCAAGCCAACTACTAAACTAGTTCAACCAACCAAGAACTTTGAAAATTAAACGGAAGCAGTTAATATTTAGGAAAAACTCTTTAAAACCCGAAATGAAACCATAACGCAATACAAATCTCTCCCAAAATTGTGGTGTCACCGAGTACATGAGCATCTACAATAGAAGATAGTCTAATATAATGTCTAGAGAGTAAAAAAAAACCGAAATACAAGTAAAGATAGCGAAGAAGGGTCAAGGTATGCGAACGTCATACAGCTACCTCGATAGTCTCCCGAGATCCTGCCTCCACACTCAGCAGTCGCCGTGAACGTAAGCTCCTGGATCTGCACACGAGATGTAGGGTGTAGCGTGAGTACAACCAACTCAATAAGTAATAAATCCAAATATTGGACTGAAAGTAGTGACGAACTCTACCGACATAGTTCAATATAGAAAATAACAGTGCAGAAACAGAGACATGCTTTCAACTTTGATAGATATCTCAAAACAGGAAAATGAATCAATTCTAAATGATATGAAGAATATAACTCCTCTACTTCTATATGCCAATGCACATACTGTATGTGACACACCATGTTGACAGCCTCATGTGATCACACTCTCAAATGCTCAATCTCTCAGTACTGTATATGGCCCATACGGCCCAGGGAAGATCCATCCTGGAATATATACATCACTGACCATCAGTCACCCAGTACTGAGTAGGGCCAATCCAGCACGAGGATAAGATCCATCTCCAGGTATATAATTCTTCGGATAATATCCATGTCCAGGGAATATCCATCCCTCAATATAATCAACCGCACTCACTCGGGGTGTGTGCAAACTTCGGAGGGGCTCCTTCAGCCCAAGCACTATCATAAATTAGTATAACTGCTACGGCGTGCAGCCCGATCCCATAAATGTCACTCATAATTAGGCCATCAGCCTCACTCAGTCATCAATCTCTCTAGTCTCTCTCTCACGGGCTCACAATATCACAAAATGACTATTATGGGTCCCAAAAGTACCGGCATAAATCCTAAATATGATATCTAGCATGAGTGACAGCTCAACTACTTTATAAGATGATGAAAACAAGGATATAAACAATATAGAACCACTAGATAATGCCATGAAATCCACCAGGTCACAGTTCTCTCGGTGCACGCCCGTCACTTGGCATGTGTATCACCTTAATACCAATCACATAACACATACGTTTGGGGTTTCGTACCCTTAGAACCAAGTTTAAAAGTGTTACTTACCTCAATCCGGGCAAATCCCTACTCCAATACGCCTTTGTCTCGCAAATCGGCCTCCAAATAACCCGAATCTAGCCATAAACAGTACAATACAATCAATACATGCTAAAGAAATCAATTCTACAAGAAATTACTAAGTTATAACTCAAAATCCGAAATTGGTTCAAAACCGCCCCCGGGCCCATGTCTCGGAATCCAACAAAATTTACAAAATCCATAAGCCCATTCAATCATGCGACTATTCATACTAAATTTATCAAAATCCGACACCAATTGGTCATTCAAATCCCCAAAATCAACTCTCCAAATCCCTAGCCTCAAACTCCCAAATTACACGTCAAAAACACACCAACTAGGTGGAAAATCAGTGAAAAAATATAATGATTTAAGAAAGATGAACACAAGGAACTTACCTCAAGAATCCCCTTGAAAATCCTCTCAAAAACCTCCAAAATCCGAGCTCAAAACATTAGAAAATGATTAGTTTTCGCTTTAATCTATTAAATTTTTCCACTTCTCATTTACTTATTAAAATAAAAATCAACTACTTTAAAACTATTAAAAAGAATAGATACATGGATAATTCAGCGTTGGCTTGCCTGGTGGTGACATTGGGCGCTATCACGACCTTTAGGAGAAATTGGGTCGTGACATATAGCTTTTAGAGAAATCTGCAGCGTTTGATCCACGAGCTCTCTATTGCTTCTTGTTATAACTTCTAGTCCTTTTCTGGGTGCTGAAGACCCCCATTTATAGTTATGGGAGGGAAGAGTTATGATAAGAACAAACTCTTTCTGATCAATCAAATTGAAGTGTGACAATGCCGCATTTGGTTGGCCAGAACATGTCACTTGCACATGTGGCGCGGTTTCATTGGCCCTTTAATTTGACTTGGCATACCTTATCATTTTGATACGTGGCACGATCCTATTGGCTCTTCCTTTTGACTTGGCCTCTAGGAAGAAAATATTTTGGGCTTAATGAAGTGGGCCATCATTTGTAGCCAACTAAATGGGCTAGTCCAATGGATTAAGACTTATTTGTTTAATCCATATATATTGGACTTATATAACTAATCCAATTATATTAGCTCAATAAATTTATTTGAACTAATATATCTTGAATTTAAAATATAGTCCAAATTATTTTACGGATTTAATTCCAATAAAATTTAGGCAGAATGGCCTCTAGGCCACCTAAACTTGTACCCGTTTGTTAGCCCGGTAAATGAACTTACAAGTTTCCCATTTGAACACTTATACTTGACGAAATGCGTATTAATAAACACCTTTGACCATTGATCATGCTTATGTGGCAACGACTTTAATGATGTGGCTCAAATACGTGTAGATCACGATACAGAGGCGCGTGAATATAACAGTTTTGATTAAAAAATATTAAAATCAGAAAAGAAAGCAAATGAAAAGTAAAAACAAAAAATAAATTGCAAAAGCTGAAAACTCTCACCCACCCCACGCCCTCTGTTCTCCTCTTTCTTCTTCACCCTTTCATTTTGTTGCTGCCCGATTCCCTTTCCCTTCCCCTTCCCCTTTCTTTTCTCGTCTCTCCTCCTACTCCCCCCTCCCCCC
>AWOL01S0002137.1:122149-148604 GCA_000715115.1 Nicotiana otophora
CCTCCCAACTACCTTCTAACAAACCTAACATGAACACAATTCAAAGAGAAAAATGCTGGTTGGAAAAAAATAAAGAGCAAATTTTCAATTGAAATTTTCAAAGATGATTTTGAATCTCTCTAAAATTTATGTTCAGAAAATGTAAAAGGAAGAAATAGAAGTAGAATCGGAGGATGTTGGTTTCTAAGACAAAATATCTATGTATCGTGAGCTCCCATTTGAGATTGTTGAAAATTATTTTCTTTTTTTTACTAATTTGTATGGGAATTTTCAACGATAATTTTGAAGAAGATAATGGAAAAGGGTTCTTTTTACTGATTTGTCTGAATTTTTTGGATTTTACTGATTTTGTTTGTGTTCTTTTTACTTTTTTATTTCATTTGGGAGTTTTAGAGTAAGAAGGATGGTGTTCATTGTTGATTTGGGAGATTTTAGAGTGAATGAGGGCAGTGTCTTGTGTTCACTGTTCATGGTGGATGAAACATGTAGTGTTGGTGCTGCCATGGTGAAGAAGAAGAAAAGAAAGGAAATTTTTTTTTTTAATGAATTGTTAAAAAGAGATTGGGACCTACAAATTACACATGTCAAACAATAATAGGTTAAGAATATAATGTGTCAATCGGTCATATCGATTGAGAAACACGGTCAGCTGGAGGTGTTTATTGGTATTCATTCCGTCAAGTAAAAGTGTTTAAATGGAATACTTATAAGTTCAATTACCGGATTGACAAATGAGTACAAGTTTAAGTAGCCCAGACGCTATTTTACCTAAAATTTATATGCCTACAAATGCCTCTACTTCAAGACTTGTCAAGGTTTTTGACTTTTGAATAACAGGCTTGAAGTATTCACATTAGTACACTTGAACTGGCTTTGACTTAAATCATATGAAATGTTAAAGTATTAGAACTTTAATTTTCAAAATCACGTGCCTCAATCACATGGAGTGGAAAAGCTATTAAATTTTAATTCCCAAAATTACTACTGCACAATGTTACGTGGCTTTCCATTTTGAAAGACTTCAAAATCAATAACTTTTACCATATGTATACTTCAAGGAATTGGTTGCTGACATAAGCAACAGTTCCAATATATGTTGTTGCATGCTCACGTGATTTAATGAAATCAAAACAGCTTTTCCCATTATGAATAGAAGACTTTCACCCTCTACGACTTCTCCTTTCCAACCAGATTATCATATCCAATTCTTCTTGGACTCTAACAATTAGCAATCCCACACCGTTATTAGTCATCTTAAGAGCCGCATCACTGCACCTATAAATAGGTCATGTCTTTCATTCAATTGGCATCAATTACTGTGTTTGCAGTACTTTAAAAGTTCATCAACCTAGTAATTTAAAAGTTGGAGACGAAAACCTTTAAAAGTTCATAATAAAGACTTTTAAAATTTGTGACAAAGACCCATAAAAGTTTGCGCAAAGATCATTAAAAGCTCGTGGTCATGAGAGTACCTTTAAAGGTTCGTGGTGAACACCTTTAAAAGTGGCAAGATACTTTAAAAGTTGTGGCGAAGACCTATAAAAGCTCACCCAAAGATCCTTAAAAGCTCATGGTCAAGATATTTAAAAGCTCAAAGTGAAGACCTTTAAAGTTTGGAGTGAAGACTCTTAAAGGTTCGTCACGAATACCTTTAAAAGTTCAAGACGAGCACCTTTAAAAAGTTCGAGACATACGCCTTTTAAAAGTTCGGAATAAAAATCTTAAAAATTCAAATGCTTTTAAAAGTTCGAGACAAACACCTTTAGAATCGCTACAAATAATATTTTGAAACCAGCTTTATATTCCATCACGTTGACAATTTCAGATTTGCGCAGCTTCACCAAAACAATTCATATCTTGGTGTAGAAACATCGAAATTACGAACCGTTTAATTTCATAAAAACTAGACTTCAAAATCTAGAACATATCCAAAATTTCCAATCAAACACTATCAGAATCATCCCAGATAATATTTTGAAATTAACTTTATATTGTACCACGCTGACAATTTCAGATTTGTGTAGTCTCATCAAACAATTCGTAACTTGGTGTAGAAACGTCAAAATTATGAACCGTTTAATTTCTTGAAAACAAAACTTCAGAATCTAAAACATTTTCAAAATGTAAGATTTAATACCTTAAGGATAGTTTCAAATAGTATTTCAAAATCAATATCAGATTTTGATATACCGACAGTTCTGAATTGGCGTGGCTTCGACAAAACTTTTAGGTTTTGGTATGGAACCCTCGGGATCACAAGACGTTTTTCTTGCTATCAATCGAAATTCAAGAGCTCCATTCTCACCAAATATCTTGGGTTCAAGTCTCACTGAATTTGAAACGTTGTGCCAAGCAATCTTCCTTCTTATAGTTGTATTCCCTTTTGACGCCTCTCTTCTCTTCCTCTCTTTATTTAGGGCAGAGAGCGGATATGAAGACCAACAAAACTTGAAGGTTATGAGAGCATAAAGACATAGAGAATCCCCAGACCTCAATGCAAATACTTTGTAGCCTCCTAAAAGGCTATAATCATTTCATTGAAGACACTAATTTACTATATCGTCTCGCCTTCTTTAAATCAAATGGGATCCAAAGTTTAACAAGAGAATGGTATCTCAGCTTGGTTTTCAAGTGCTGATTATATGGATTACGTCACATCGTACTTCATTCGAACAATGATTGGGGCACTATGTATCTTTGGAACTCATGCTATTGAACTCAGAATAAAACTCTAAGTTGCATGCGTACCTCGGTGAAGAGGATCAAGTCATACCGTAGTTCAAAATGGGTGATTTTTATTTATGTCCTAACTCTTACCTAGGCCACCTCTTTTAAGGTTTTTAACCTAGCAGACTCTTGCTTTTTGGTAGGTAGGCTGTATACAGTTTAGACTCATGCGGGCCAGGAATGTAGGAACATGCAGTTTAGGCTCATGCGTCAAGGAGCATTGCAACTTCAAGGATAATACTTCTTCAAAAACTTGCCAATGATATGGCCGATTCTCATGCCATCTGCATCGACCAGCTTGTAAGCCCCACTTGAGTAAGCTTCTTGTACGACATATGGCCCATCCCACTTTGAAGTGAACTTCCCTATTGGTTTACGAGAAGTAATAATGGGTCTTCGTATGGCAAGGACTTGATCTCCTACTTGAAAGGATCTCGGGCGAACTCTTTTATTGAAGCGAGACAATCGAGCTTGATAACATTCAAGACTTTATTGAGATTCCAACCTCTTCTCATCAAGAGCCTCTAACCCTGCTAATCAAAGTCGAGAATTTTCTTCATCAGTGATCCTTTCTTGAATAGCTTATCGTAATGAAGGTATTTGACGCTCGAGTGGAAAGACGACTTCGACTCCATAAACGAGTGAATAAGGGGTAGCTTGTGTTGGCGTGTGGTGAGTTGTCCTATATGCCCACAGAGCTTCTTCCATACGGTCATTCCAATCTCATTTGTATTTGGAGACGACTTTATTTAATAAGTTACATAGAGTCTTGTTGAATGCCTCGGCTAGACCATTGGCGGCAGCATTGTACATAGAATAGTTACGTTGCTTGAAGCCAAAAATATCACAAATCTTGTTCATCAACCTATTATCGAATGCCTTACCATTATCCGTTATTATGTAACGAGGGATGCCAAAGCGATAGATGATATTCACTTGGATGACATTTGCAATGTTCTCTTTCTTTACTTCCTTGAGGGCAACAACTTCAGCCCATTTTGATAAGTAGTCAGTTGCAACCAAGATGTATAAATTCCCACTAGAGGATTTTGGCAGTGGTCCAATAACATCCTGTCCCCAAGCGTCAAATGGCCATGATACAACAGCCGGATGTAACACTTCAGAAGGCTGATGAATAAAATTTGCATGGAATTGGCAATCCTTACATCTTCGAGTGTAGTCCAAGCAATCTTTTACCATCCTTGGCCAATAATACCCCATCCTTTTTATATGGAAGTGGAGCTTTGGTCCAGACTGATATAATCCACATACCCCAGAATATGCTTCTTGCAAAGCTTGGAGTACTTCATCTTCCCCTAAGCATCGCAAGAGTAGTCCCTCAAATGATCTTCTATATATAGTATCTTTGTAGTAAAGGAAATGAGGTGCATCACGGCAGATTTTAGTCCTTCTCCTCGAATTTTCTGTAAGTATCTCGTTGCTCAAGTAATCGATAATGGGTTGTTGCCATTCTTCCTTCTCAGCTTTAGAAACAGTGGTAAGATGCTTAAGTTCATTGTCTTCACTTTCACCCTCATTTGGCGGCGGTACTACCCACCTTTGGCAGATAGTAACTTGCGCTTGATCGGGCAGGGTTAACGATGAAGCTAGAGCAGCTAAAACATCAGCTTTCTTATTTTCTTTCCTAGATACATGTTGAATAGTCACATCACCAACCCATCCCATCAATTTTTTAGCATAATTATGATAAGGGTGTAGTTAAGGTTTCTTGACCTCTAACTACCTAGAAGCTGGTTGACCACTAAGTGGGAGTCACCAAAGACTTGCAATTGTAATTTCTTCATATCAACAGCCATTTCAAGCCCAAGTATTAGTGCTTGATATTCATCAACATTGTTGGAACAGAGTTGTGTCAAAGTGGAGTAGGGCAGAACTTTTTCTTGAGAAGTGACAAATACTACGCCAGCACCAGCTCCTCCGCGATGTGCAGCACCATCAAAGTACATCGTTCATGGAGGTTGAACTTCAATGACCATTGCATCCTTATCACGTAGTTCATCAGTTAGCTCTCAATCATCAGGTATAGGGTGATCTGCCAAGAAGTCCGCTAACGCTTGTCCTTTTACAGCCTTTTGGGGGACATACACAATCTTGAATTGTTAAAATTAGAGGTACCATCTTGCTAGTCGATCACTAAGAATATGTTTTGACATTACGAACATGATGGGATTTGCTTTAGAAACAAGACGAACAACATGAGCTTGAAAGTAGTGATTCAACTTTTGAATTGAGAAGACTAAATCCAAACACAACTTTTCAATTAGCGAATAATTCAACTTATTTGGTGTCATCATCCTGCTCAAGTAGTAAAGAGAGTTTTCTTTCCCCTTACCATTTTCTTGGGTCAACAGTACTCCAACAGACCTTTCTTGTGCCGCAATGTATAGTATCAATGGCTTTCCAGGAATTGGGGGCTGCTAAAACTAGAGGCTTCATCAAGTAGGATTTAATGCTCTCAAAGGCATTGCTATACGCTTAGTCCCACTTGAAAGGGACACCTTGATTCATAAGGCGACTGAATGGTTGGCATCTCCCAGATAGATTCGAGATGCATATCCTAAGATAATCTAGCTTTCCTTGCAAACTTTTCAATTCATGAATATTTCAAGGCTCAAGCATTTTCAAAATTGCATCAACATTGGCTTGATCAATTTCGATCCCATGATGCCAGACAATGAAACCAAGAAACTTTCCAGAAGTAACTCCAAAGGCACATTTCACTAGATTCATCCTAAGTTGGTACCTCCGGAGAAACTCAAATACTATTCTCAAGTCTTTCAAGTGGTCGCTCCTCTTTCTCGATTTTACCACCAAGTCGTTGACATAGCATTCAACGTTCTTGTGGAGTGGGTCATCAAAAATATTCTGCATAGCCCTTTGGTAAGTGGCATCAGCATTTTTCAAGTCAAAAGGCATTACCTTGTAGCAATAAATACCCTTTGGGGTGCGGAATGCAGTAAGCTCTTCATCTTTTGGTGCCATGCGAATTTGGTTATAGCCTGATGAACCACCTATGAATGACATTTCCTCATACCCAGTGGTAGCATCAATCACAAGCTCTGGATAGGAAGCGGGAACTCATACTTAGGACATGCATTAGTAAGATCCCTAAAGTCAACACACACTTAAATTTGGCCATTCTTCTTTCTCACGGGAACAATACTTGAAACCCATGTTGGGTATTTAAATTCATGAATAAATCTAGCTTCAATTAGTTTTTTAACTTCACTTTTGATCAAGGGGACCAAGTCCGGCCTAAAGCCTCTTTGGCTTGCTTAATAGGACAAGTGACATTCTTGACTGCAATGTGATGTACTGCTACTTTAGGAACAAGCCAGGCATCTCTTTATAACTCCATGCAAATACATCCTTGAACTCCCTAAGTAACTCGATATAAGTTCTTTCTTCATCGATTGCTAGTAAAGCACTTAGGTAAGTGGGAATTGTTTCTTCATCTGTGCCAAGGTTAACTTCTTTTAAGGCATCAATCATTGTCTTCACCCCTTCTTCAAGTTCAGGTGGAGAATCTTTCGCATCTTCATCTTCTTGAGGGTCCCCATAGTTGAAGGATATGTGATAACACGGTGAAACATCCTCAAATTTCTTGTCATCCTCCATTAGAGATGAAATGTCACGCTCTCTTTGGGTAGTAACGTGATATGAAGAACCTACACTTTCTTCGTCTTCATTATGTTCCTTAGTGTAGACCACAGTATATTGCTTTAACCTCAGTACATCATCACACGAAACCACGAGTTTCGTCTGTCACCTCGTTCTAGAAGGAACAACATTTTGGAATTCCTTAGAGATCTTCTGAATTTTGGGCGAAGCGGGTGTTCTTGTATTTTGATAATTTCTTTGGAACTTGTTCCCCTTCTTTAATGGGCCCAATCTCTCAAATACAAAAGTCCTCATAGTTGGCTTTCCAAGTCGATCAAAGACTGAATGTTTGTTAGAGGCAGCATATTCATCTTCTACACTGATATAATTATTGCTTGCCCTTCTTATGGAGATGCGAACTGGTGGAGGTTGCTTGTATCCCATACCTTCACGTGGTTGCCTTGTAGCATCTTCTAACGGGAGCTTCCCTAATTTTGATGACTCATTAGGATTATATCAGGCTTTTGCAAATAGCTTGTAAGCATTAGGATCAAAGCCTTTATTTGTACAATTTGTAGGGAGCTCCACATTCTGAGAATGGTTTTGAGCCACAAACCCTCCAAGTAGCACTGAGGATAGATTTACTTCCTCAATTCGCTTGATCGGAAGAGTTAATTCTCTTAGAATATTGTCTTGGAGATTGGATGATCTGCCCTCCTCTTTGTTCTTTTTATGGACATAGCAGAGCGCAGGAGTTACTTTCTTGTCGTGAGACACAATGTTCCCTTTATGAGATTTATTTGAGCCAGGGTGCACCTCCTCAGCAACATCTTTGGTTTTGTCGGAAATCACCTCATCTCTCTTAGTCGTGGACTCGTCATTCTTGCCATTCATGACATCATCAGCTTTTAGCTCCATCACAGAGCGGTTCTTCAAATAGAACTTTACATCGGCGAAGTGTGATTCAGCCTCGGTGAATGGCTCGTCATCGGAAACTATCATCTTCTCGACTTCTCCCTCGTAGTACTTCAAACATTGATGGTAGGTAGATGGAACCACTTTTTCTCATGTATCCAAGGCCTTCCAAGCAAGACGTTGTATGAAAACTTTGCATATATCACATGCATCCATGCACTTGATTGCATATCTTCAATGGTTATTCCCAGCCTGATCGCACCTATGGATCTTTTCCCCCCTTGGTTGAATCCTTGAATCATGACACGACTTTTAGAAAGTTCGTTCATAGGAATACCAAGTTCTTTCATAGTGCGAATTGGCAAGATGTTCACTGAGGATCCTCCATCAACCGAAATTCGATTTACCTTGTCATCACGCATATATCCAACCAGGTACAACGGGCAGTTATGAGGAATGTCACCTAGTAGAAGATCGTCATTTGTGAACGTAACTTTCTTCTCGCAAGAATTAACTTCTGGAGGAATAAACTCGATGAGCTTTTTTTAAGATGGTGCCAACGGTAGGTTATCGCTCTTTCCTTTCTATTTATCAGCATTGTATAAAGAGGCCTCAATACCATCATAGAAAATCTTCATGCGGAACCATCTTGGCAAGAACTCCTCCAAGGTCACTGGATGTCGTGGCTTTTGAGGGTGGTGCACCTCCACTTTTTCCTTCTTCAAATGCTTAACGGGGTTCTATATCATTGGTCTTTTTACCATCATTTTTCTTGTTGGTTGTTCTATTAATTCTTTATGTGGGCTCCTTTTGTGGTGCCTACGACGAGTCACCAATGTCCAACCTTCATAATCATCAGGTTGATCAACTTCAACTTTGTTGTTCTCCATTAATTCTTCATCTTTACTTTTTTTAAAACTACATAATTCATCTGGACTGAATGAGCCAAAGGTGATAGAGACTTGGTTTGCGCTTGCTTTCTCATCTTCAAGCACGATCTTCTTTTCACGAGCTAAGTCCATAACTTTGTCGTTGAAGATAAAGCACTTCTCCAGAGAATGACTCACAAGTCGATGATATTTGCAGTGATTTCGGTCATCCATTTTCCCAGCTTCATTTGGCCGCTTCATCTCCGAAAGGTCAATGAGCTTTAACTAAGCTCTTCAAAAATTGCAGGCACATCAGAATCCAGAAATAGGTACTCCTTCTCTTGCATTTCTTTTAGAGTCAACTTTCCACTTGGTTTATCTTGAAAAGAAGTGGATTTCATACTCTGTTTCTTGATCACCTTCTGTAATAATCCGACCGGTCGTTTTGCTTTCTAGATCCTCGTTCCCCTAATTAAGACTCCCCGTATGTGCTTTTACTATTTTATGACTTGCGGAGATAGTTAGTTCGAGTTTGGAAGGGTTCGGGTTGAAATCAGAACACTTAGTTCCTTAATATTGGCTTAAATTGGTTAAGTTTGACTTGAGTCAACATTTTGAGTAAACGACCTCAAAACCAGGATTTGACGATCCCAATAGGTTTGTATGGTGATTTTGGACCTGGACGTGTGTTCGGATCGGATTTCGAATGACCCGGGAGCATTTCGGCGCTTAATATTGAAAGTTGGCGCAATGAAGGTTTTCAAGTTCTTTACATTTGGTTTGAAGTAGGATTTAGTGTTATCGAGGTCCGATTGGGATTTCGAGCCTAGTAATAGTTCTGTATGGTGATTTTTGACTTGCACGCAAAATTTAGTATCATTCCGAGTAGTTTAAGTCTGATTTGGCGCGTTCCAAGTAAGTTGGAAGAACTTAAAGTTCATAAGTTGATTCGATTTGGTTGTGGGGTGTGATTCTTAGTTTTGATGTTATTTTTTGTGTTTCGAGAGTTCGAGCAGGTCCTAATTATGTTTACAAACTTGTTGGCATGCTCGAACGGGGTTCCGGAGGCCTCGGGTGAAATTCGGATCGAAAACAGATTAGAACGTTGAAATTGGGGAGTGTTGTTATTGCTGAATCTGGTTTCACACCTGCGGAGGGAATGACCGCAAGTGCGGTCACGCAGATGCGGTGGGTTCATCGGAGGTGCAAGGCCTGTGGAGATGTCCTCGAAGCGCAGGTGCGAGGTCATAGATGCAAAGCATGGGCCGCCGATGCGGAAATGGCCAAGGTGGCCTGGGGGCGCAGAAGCGGACTTGATCCGCAGGCGCGTGCGTCCAGGAGCAGAGAAAAATCTGCAGAAGCGAACTACGTCTGCAGAAGTGAAGGGAGGCTGACTGGGCTACGACCGCACCTGTGATGGAGTTTCCGCAGGTGCGGCATCGCTGGTACGACCCAAGGTCCGCAGAAGCGGAATCGCTGGAGGCAGTGAGGGCTTTTAATGTTGGGACTTAGGCTATTTTGGTTCATTTCTTTCACTTTTTGGACAATTTTAGAGCTCTTTGAAGAGGGGTTTTCACCTAGCACTTTGAGGTAAGTAATTTCTATACAAGATAAGTTTAATACATGCATTTTGGGTAGATTCTTAACACATAAATTGTAAAAATTATGGGTTTAGTTGAAAAACCTACGTTTTGATAAAAATGGGATTTAACCACGAAAATGATTATGGAATTGGGAAAAAACTATATATTTGAGTTCGTGAGGTTATGGGTAACATTTATCCTCAAAGATTTTCGGAATCCGGGCACGTGAGCTCGGGGGTGAAATTTAGGGATCTTCCAATCTGGGTTGGGTAAGTTTTCAAATTGCTAAATTATGAACTTGTGAGTGTGTATTTATTAATTTATATAACATTTGGCTAGTTTCAGATTGATTGGCACCAAGTCGAGGCTTTAGAGCGGATTTGTGGATCGTAAGTGAGCTTGAGAACGAGGTAAGTCTCTTGCCTAACCTTGTAAGAGGGAACTCATCCCATTAGGTGTACCTTTGTTGTGTATTACTTGTGTTGGGAGCTACGTACGCACGAAGTGACGAGCGTCCATACGTAGCTATATTCTATGATATGTCCGGGTAGTCTTAGATCCACATTATTCTTTAATTGTTCTAATGTGTTTATTATGCATATTAATTGTCTTGAATAGAGTTGAGACAAGGGATTTTAAAGTTGTAAATTTTCAATTTAGATTTTTTATTTTTGGGAAGAATTTAGGAAATACATAATAACTCTGAGAAACCCATGTCCTCTCGCGTTGCAAGTACTTCCGCGGGTGAGGTAAACTTTTCTACTCTCATGGGAGTGGGTGGTTTGCCTCGGCAGTAAAATAGATGCATCTATGGTTCGTGTTGTTCGACCCTCGGCAATGCACACAATATTTTCGATAGGGTCGTACGACCTCGGCATAAATCGTGCGTGATAATACTTGGAGCCCGATTTCACTTGATATTATTTTATAGCTTGAGAGGTTATAATTTATTTAATGGCATGAAATTGTTGGAGTTAGCATGTGTCAAATGGAGACTTTTAAATTGACTATTAGTTAAAGAGCCATTTATTCATTACTGGTTATTGTGTTATTATTATTATTCTTGTACTACATGCCTATTTAGAATTTTTGTATTTTATTATTGGCCCATAGTAAGTGTCGATATCGACCCCTCGTCACTACTTCTTCGAGGTTAGACTGGATACTTACTGGGTATATGTTGTTTATGTATTAATGTTACACTTTTGCACTAACCATGCAGGATCTGAGGCAGGTGCATCTGGTGTCCATTCAGACGTGCACCCCCGTTATCCTGAGGCATAGTGGTGAGCTACTCACTGAGTCCGTTATGCAGTACCTGCAGTCTCTCTTTTGTATTTACTTTCTATTTATCCTATTTCAGACAGTAGCATAGGTGTTTTGTATATTCTACTAGTTGCTCATACATTTGTGACACCCGGTCTTAGGAACATGCTAGTAGACACTTTATGGATTTTGAGTATTTATTTAATCATGCTTGCTCTTTTATTAGTTTATGCTTTACTTTATTATATTTTCCACTTTTCACTTACTTAATAAATAAAACTCAACTACTTTGAAATTATTAAAAGGAATAAATACATGGCTAGTTCACTTTTGGCTTGCCAAGCGATGACGTTGGGCGCCATCATGGGCTATAGGAGAAATTGGGTCGTGACAACATGGTATCAGAGTACTAGGTTCACGTAGGTCTCACAAGTCATAAACAGGCCTAATAGAGTCTTGCGGATCGGTGCGGAGACGTTCGTAGTTATCTTTGAGAGGCTATAGGATGTTAGGAAACTACTCTCTTTCCATCTCCTATCATGCAGTTGATGTTGTGCTAAGTATCTTTCTCTTATTCTCTCACAGATGCTGAGAACGCGCGCGGATGATGTACCCAACCGTGGAGCAGCTGCTCCCCTATTGCCAGAGGCCGAGGAAGAGGCCGAGGGAGGGCTCCAGCCCATGGTAGAAGACGGGGGCATCCTAGAGTTGCTTCAGTTGTGCCACAAGTAGATCCAGTGGAGGATCCTATTATTGAGGAGCAGGGCGAGGTGCCTGCAGTAGAGCTGGACCCAGTGGATTTCATGTCCGCACCAGGATTCTAGGAGGTCATGGGTCGTATGATACGGTTCATGGATTCTATGACTCACGTTGGTTTATTTCCAGCAGACCCAGCTATATCTCAGGCAGGAGGGGGAGCACAGACCCCTACCACTCATGCTCCAGGGCATGCAACTGCCGTATATCAGACTCGGGGCACACTACTCGTGGGCGGAGTCATCCAGTTACAGCAGTTATACCTGAGCCTAGACCAGCTGCGGCTGGTGAGCCACAGAAGCTATTGGATAGATAGACCAGGCTACATCCTCCTATATTCTGAGGTGAGCGACATGAGAGCCCCTAGGACTTTATTGATCGTTTCAGGGACAGACTGCACTACATGAGGATATTGGAGTCCCACAGGGTGGACTTTACCACCTTTTAGCTGTAGGGCAGGGCCCGTATATGGTGGCAGTCCTATTTTCTTGGCAGGCCAGTAGGTCCCCTCCCCTTGACTTGGGATCAGTTCACATGTCTCCTTCTGGATAGATATATTCCACCCTCTTAGAGGGAAGAGTTGCAATTTCAGTTTGAGTAGCTTCAGCAGGGTCAGATGTCGGTGACCGACTATGAGGCGAGATTTTTTGAGTTATTTCGCCATACACTTATGATACTCCCCACCGATGCAGAGAGAGTGCAGAGGTTTGTTGTGGGTTTGAACTCTGGTATTCAAGCCACTATGGCCCGAGAGGTTGAGATAGGGACTTCTTACGAGCTGGTTGTGGAAATAGCTCAGAAGATCGAGGGTGTTCGTCAGTAGAACCGAGAGCAGACGCCAAGGGACAAGCGGTTTCGATATTTTGGAGGGTTAAGTGGTTCTTCTTCTGGGGGCATAGGTCAGTTTGTGAGGGGTCAGTCTAGCAAGCCCACATATCCAGCACCGCCGCCTTCTTGGGGTGCTCCAGTGCGGTCCTATTTCAGCGTCATTCTAGAGAGCTCCTACCGCCCGCCAGCTATTCAGGGTTCCTCCAATGGGTATTTAGGCCATCAGGATCAAACTTCAGGTCAGCACTCTACCATTCCAAGGGGTTGTTTCAAGTGCGGGGATCTTGGCCACATGAAGATATTTTGTTCCAGACTTTGAGGCAAGCCAGTACAGCAGGATCATCAGCCTATGATCATCGAACCAGTTGTTGCACCAGTTGTCCGGCAGTCGAGCTGCTCAGAGTGTGGAGGGCAGGTGGGTAGGGTCGTCCTAGAGGTGGCCAGTCATGTGGCGCTCCAGTTAGGTTATATATTTTTCCATCCAGACCAGATGTCGTGATCACAGGTATTATTTTTGTTAAGCGGTAGGGATGCTTCGGTACTATTGATCCAGGGTCTACATATTCATATGTTTCATCTATGTTTGCTCATTTTATTTGTGTTCCTCGCGATTCTTTGGGTACTCCTGTATATGTGTCCACACCAGTGGGCAATTTTGTTATTGTGGATCGGATCTACCGATTCTATTGCTCGATATGACCGACTTTGAGGTCATCCTGGGCATGGAGTCATGGACTGACTGTCTCTATATCATGCCATCCTTGATTGTCATGCCAAGATTGTTACCTTTGTGATGCTGGAGTTGCCTATATTGGAGTAGAAGGGTTCATGTGTCAGTGCATCTAGTCGGGTTATCTCTTTTCATGGTCGAGAAGGGTTTTTTGTCTTATCTAGATTATGTTCAAGATACTACTACAGAGACTCCGGCGATTGATTCAGTGCCCGTAGTCCGGGAGTTCTCCGATGTGTTTCCTTCTGATCTACCAAGCATACCACGATGTCGTGATATCGATCTCTGTATTCATTTGGCTCCAGCTACCCAGCCTATCTCTATTCCATTATACCACATGGCTCCGAAAGAGTTGAAGAAGTTGAAAGAACATCTTAAGGAGTTGCTAGCAAAGGCGTTCGTCAGACCGAGTGTGTCGCCTTGGGGTGCACCGGTGTTGTTCGTGAAGAAGAAAGATGGGACTATATGGATGTGCATTGATTACCGCCAGTTGAACAAAGTTACCATTAAGAACAAGTACCTGTTGCCGCATATTGATGATTTGTTTGACCAGTTGCAGGGTTCCAGGGTGTTCTCTAAGATCGACTTGAGATCAGGGTATCATCAGTTGAAGATTCATGATTCGTACGCTCCGAAAATGGCTTTCCGAACTAGATATGGCCATTATGAGTTTCTAGTGATGTCCTTTGGCTTGACTAATGCCTCGGCGGCATTTATGGATTTGATGAACCGGGTATTCGGGCCATATATTGACCCGTTTGTCATTGTCTTCATTGATCACATATTGATCTACTCGCATAGCATGGAGGAGCATGAGCAGCATTTGAGAGTGGTGCTTCAGACCTTGCGGGAACAGAAGCTACATGCTAAGTTCTCCAAGTGTGAGTTCTGGTTAGATTTTATGGCATTCTTGGGGCATGTTGTATCAGGCTAGGGGATTAAGGTAGATCCCAGGAAGATCGAGGTAGTTCGGAGTTGGCCTCGTCCTACCACAGCGACTGAGATCAAGAGCTTCTTGGGGTTAGCAAGTTATTATCGCCGATTTGTGGAGGGCTTCTCATCTATTGCAGTACCTTTGACTAGATTGACCCAGAAGGGTGATCCGTTCTGGTGGTCCGATGATTGTGAGGCGAGCTTTCAAAAGTTCAAGACAGCTTTGACTACGGCACCAGTTCTAGTGTTGCCTTCTGGTTCACGAATGTATATTATGTATTGCGATGCTTCACAAGTTGGACTCGGTTGTGTATTGATGCAGGAGGGGTGAGTTATTGCATATGCTTCACGCCAGCTGAACCCCCACGAGAAGAATTAGCCTGTGTATGATTTGGAGTTGGCTGGGATAGTTCATGCTCTCAAGATCTAGAGGCATTATCTTTATGGGGTGTTTTGTGAGGTTTACACCGATCATTGCAGCTTGCAGCATTTGTTCAAGCAGAGGGATCTCAATTTGAGGCAGCGTAGGTGGCATGAGCTACTAAAGGACTATGATATTACCATCCTTTATTATCCGGGCAAGGCGAATGTGGTTGCAGATGCCTTGAGCAGAAAGGCTGAGAGTATGGGTCGTTTGGCATTCATTTCAGCTGAGGAGAGGCCATTGGCATGGGACATTCAGTCCCTGGCTAACAGAATTGTGAGGTTGGATATTTCAGAGCCCAACCAAATTTTTGCATGTGTCGTCACTCCGTCTTCATTATTCGAGCAGATTAAGGCTCGTCAGTTCGATGATCCGCACTTGTTGGTTCTCAGAGAGACAGTACTATAGGGTGGTGCCAAGGAGGTTATTATCGGTGAGGATGGTGTTCTGCGGCTCCAGGGTCGCCTATGTGTTCCTAATGTCGATGGCTTGAGGGAGAAGATTCTAGAGGAGGCACACAGTTCTCGGTAGGGGTGGGAATCGGTCGGTTCGGTTGTGAATATTATCGGTTCAGTATATCGATTATCGGTTTATAAATATGCTAAACCGATAACCTGACCGATAAGATGTCGGTGTTCGGGTATCGGTTAGTCAGTTATCGATCCTTATCGGTTCGGTTATCGGTTTACTCGATAAGAATAAAACATATCCAAAAATTTCAATGTTTTTTATTAGAAATCGTGATCATACTGTTAAGAGAAAGAAACTGAATTTTTTCTCTTAACAAAAGAGGGATTAAATTTCTTTTTTAGAAAAGAAAACTTTCTTTGCATTTGAAAATCTCAATAAATGATCTCAATTTTCAAAGTTATAAGTTAGCAGGAGTAAGGAATAAGACATTCAATAATCTAATCTTACTAACCATCTCACTACGGGCGGACATAATTCACAGGGAAATAATAAAATCCTAATCTTATAAATACTAAAGAATAAGTGCAACAAAAGAAACAAATAGAAAAACTAAAAATTTGAATAATCAATTCTTTAAAGTTTAAAACTAAAAATCTTAACTGAAGAATTAAGATGAGAAATTCAGAAAAGTTTAAAACTTACTCTGAGGATTAAGGCCTAAAGATGAAGAGTAACGGTTGAGAGAACGGAGAGAATGAGAGAATGAAGCCATAAGGTGGCTTTATATACTTAGTAGGTAAAATTATAATTTTGTTAACGCTTATTTGATTACCGATTAAACCGTTAATAAAATTGGCAAACTGAGACCTGAACCGATAACCCAATAGTCAAATAACATTAAACTGTTATCAAATTATTTACCCAATAACCAGATATCGATAATCCAATAGCATTTTATCGATTCGGGCTATCGGTTATACCCGATATATGCCCAGTCCTAGTTCTCGGTATTCTATTCATCCAGGGACTACAAAGATGTATCGCTACCTGAGCTAGCACTATTGGTGGTAGCCAGCACTATTGGTGGTGCCGGATGAAGAAGGACATAGTTGAGCATGTACTGAGGTGCCTAAATTGCCAGCAGGTTAAGTATGAGTGTCAGAGGCCAGGTGGCCTACTCCAGCAGATGGTTATACCTGAGTGGAAATGAGAGTGCATCACTATAGACTTCGTAGTTGGGCTGCCACGTACTTTGAGGAAGTTTGATACAGTTTGGGTCATTGTCGACAGGTTGACCAAGTCAGCACACTTCATTCCGGTTGTGACTACGTATTCTTTAGAGAGATTGGACAAGATTTACATTCAGGAGATTGTTCGGTTGTGTGGTGTTCTTGTTTCTATCATATCAGATAGAGGCCCTCAGTTTACTTTGCATTTCTCGAGGGAAGTACAGAGTGAATTGGGGACTTGGGTAGAGCTCAGCACGGCCTTTCATCTGCAGACCGACAATCAGTCAGAGCGGACGATTCATATCTTGGAGGATATGCTCAGAGCATGTGTGATTGACTTTGGAGGGCAGTGGAATCGACTCTTTCCTTTGGCCGAGTTTTCTTATAACAATAGTTATCAGCCCAGAATTGAGATGGATCCATTTGAGGCTTTGTATGGTCGGCGATGTCGTTCGCCCATCGGATGGTTTGATCCTGGTGAGGCTAGGTTATATGGTACTGATTTAATGAAGGATGCCTTGGAGTAAGTGAAGTTGATTCAGGAGCGACTTAGCACAGAAAAGTTACGCGGATCCAAAGCTGTCTGACTTATCATTTATGGTGGGCGAGAAGGTTCTCTTGAAAGTCTCGCCGATGAAGAGAATCATGAGGTTCGGGAAGAAGGGAAATTTGAGCCTAAGGTTTATAGGTCTATTTGAGGTGTTAAGACAAGTTGGGGAGGTTGCTTATGAGCTTGCTTTGCCTCCCGGTCTATCGGGGGTTCATCCGGTTTTTCATGTGTCTATGCTCCGGAAGTATAATACCGTCAGGTCGCATGTGGTAGAATACAGCACGGTCCAGTTAAATGAGAGCCTAGGTTATGAGGAGTAGCCAGTTGCCATTGTTGACAGGCAGGTTCGCTAGTTGAGGTCCAAGAAGATTTCTAAGGTAAAGGTTGAGGACGCGACCTGGAAGACTGAGGAGGACATGCGGAGCAGATATCCACACCTATTTGGCATTCCAGGTATGATTCTAGACCCGTTCGAAGATGAACGTTTGTTTAAGAGGTGAAGAATGTAATGACCAGACCGGTTGTTTGGCTTTCTAGATCCTCGTTCCTTTAATTAATACTCCTTGTATGTGCTTTTATTATTTTATGACTTGCGGGGATGGTTAGTTAGGGTTTGGAAGAGTTCGGGTTGAAATCGGAGCACTTAATTCCTTAATATTGGCTTAAATTAGTTAAGTTTGACTTGAGTCAACATTTTGAGTAAACGACCTCGGAACCGGGATTTGATGGTCCCAATAGGTTCGTATGATGCTTTTGGACCTGGGCGTGTGTTCGGATCGGGTTTCGGATGACCCGGAAGAGTTTCAACACTTAATATTGAGAGTTGGCGCATTGAAGGTTTTCAAGTTTTTTAAATTTGGTTTGAAGTAGGATTTGGTGTTATTGAGGTCAGTTTGGTATTTCAAGCCTGGGAATAGTTCCGTATAGTGATTTGTGACTTGCACGCAAAATTTGGTGTCATTCCAAGTAGTTTAAGTATGATTCGGCGTGTTCGGAGTAAGTTGGAAGAACTTGAAGTTCATAAGTTGATTCGATTTGGTTGTGGGGTGATTCTTAGTTTTGATGTTGTTTTTCGTGTTTTGAGAGTTCGAGCAGGTTCGTATTATGTCTATTAACTTGTTGGTATGCTCGAACGGGGTTCCGGGGTCCGTATTAGATGCATCTATGGTTCGTGTCGTTCGACCCTCGGCAGTGCACATAGTATTTTGGATCGGGCCGTACGACCTCAGCATAAAAAGTGCGTGATAATACTCGGAGCCCGATTTCACTTGATATTATTTTATGGCTTGAGAAGTTATAATTTATTTAATGGCCTGAAATTGTTGGAGTTAGCATATGTCAAATGGAGACTTTTGAATTGACTATTAGTTAAAGAATTATTTATTCATTGCTAGTTATTGTGTTATTATTATTATTATTCTTGTACTCTATGCCTATTTAGAATTTCTGTATTTTATTACTGGCCTGTAGTAAGTCTCGATGTCGACCCCTCGTCACTACTTCTTCGAGGTTAGACTGGATACTTATTGGATACATGTTGTTTATGTACTCACGCTACACTTCTGCATTAATCGTGTAGGATCTAAGGAAGGTGCATCAAGTGTCCATTCAGGCGCTCAGCCCCGTTATCCTGAGGCATAGTCGTGAGCTGCTCTCTGAGTCCGTTCTGCAGCACCCGCAGTCTCTTTTTTGTATTTACTTTTTGTCTATCCTATTTCAAACAGTAGCATAGGTATTTTGTATATTCTACTAGTTGCTCATACACTTGTGACACTAGGTCTTGGGAACATGCTAGTAGACACGTTATGGCTTTTGAGTAATTATTTCATCATATTTGCTCTTTTATTAGTTTGCTTTACTTTATTAAATTTTCCATTTTTCATTTATTTAATAAATAAAAATCAACTATTTTGAAATTATAAAAGGAATAAATACATGGCTAGTTCACAGTTGGCTTGCCTAGCGACGACGGTGGGCGCCATCATGGCCTATAAGAGGAATTGGGTCGTGACACCTTCGTCGTGAACTTCGCAGGTGATGTATTCACATTCATAGATTCTTTGCTTTCAGACTCGGGTATAAACTTGCTCCATTTTCTGACTTCTTTCTTGTCATTCCCCTTGCGAGGCTCATAGATGAGCAGCCTTTCATTTCCAGTGGAGGCCATGCTTAATTCCATGTCATGGGCATGAGTTGCAAGTTCTTCGAATGTGCTAGGCTTGATACCTTGCAAGATGTAGTGCAACCCCCAATGCATGCCTTGAATGCACATCTCTATGCCAGAAGCTTCATTAAGCCTGTCTTTGCAGTTGAGGCTTGCATTCCTCCAACGATTGATAAAGTTGATAACTGGTTCACCCTTCCATTGACGAGTATTTGTAAGTTCCACCATGCTCATAGTACGCCTTGTGCTATAAAAGCGATTGAGGAACTCTTGCTCTGGTTGATCCTAGCTATCAATAGATCCCGCATCGAGGTCTGTATACCAATCAAAAGCATTTTCTTTTAGCGAGCGAACAAACTACTTGACGAGGTAATTTTCATAAGTCCCAGTGTTGTTGCATGTCTCAATGAAGTATGCCACGTGCTGCTTTGGATTGCCTTTTCCATTAAACTGTTGAAACTTTGGAGATTGATAGCCAGCATGCATCTTCAACATATCGATCCTCGCAGTATACGGCTTTGCGTATGTAAGAGAGGACTTGGTAGCAACTTCATACTTGTTTTTAATAGTTCCTTCAATGAACTCCTTCAGTTGATCGATTGAAATTATCCCTTTAGATGAGACAGGGATAGCCTTAGCGGATGCTACTTGTCTAGGGGGGAAATTACTCTCTGGGAGCTTGCTAGGTGCATGGGTGGATTCTTCTTCCATCAAGATTCTCACCTTGTCTGTTAGCTTGTCAATTCTAGCATCTTTATTTTGCATGTACTTGGTCAAGTCAGCGATTGCTTCCGTCAAGTTTGTCAACTGCTCCTACACTGATGAAGTGTTTCTCATCATGGCTTGCATGATTGTTGTGGATGATGGGGAGTAGCATGGATTGTTACATAGATTGATCCTTGATTGGCTCACGTTCTGCGGTGTAAGTGGAGAGGATCCATCACTTGAAGCATCATCATCTTCCTTCACATCAGAGTTCTTGGATCCGGAGAGGTCAAGCAGAGCAAGAGTTTTCTTAATCTTTTCAGCAACATCGCTTCCTCCTTCGGGTGCGTTTGTGGAAGATTCTACTCCTTTTGAGGATGAAGATCCGAAAACAAGGGTTGATGCGGACAGCACTTGAAGTGATTGTTGTCCTAAAGAGCTTGCCTTGCTCTTTGTAGTTGGTCCAAAGCTTTCAAAGGTAACATCGAGGATGCTTTCTACATCAGCGTAGAACCTGAAACTAGCAGCCTTGGTGGAAGTTGATCTGGGATTGATTTTATTTGAAGTCATTTCTATGTTCTTAAACTTTTGTGATTGAAAAGTTGAGATGAGAGGTAGAGATTGTCCCACTGGGTGTGCCAGAATTTGTAGACAATAAATTTGCGTCGAGAAAATAAAATCAAGACCGAAAAATATTGCAACAATCGTAGTATTTTATTTCAAACAATATGAGCGTTACAATCTCTATGAATCCTCTTATTCTATCTTTCAACAGTAAATAAAAGAGCCTTCGAGCTTAATCTTGAATTTTATTTTATTTTAATCAATGTGTGTGAGGCCGAACTTGACCTTGACGTATTTTTAATCCAAGGGCTTACAGCGTGTTCTTGAATCTTCGTCTTGATATTTTAATCCTTAGAACACTTGAATGCTTGTAGCTTTTAGAGAAATCTGCAGTGTTTGATCCACGAGCTCTCTCTTGCTTCTTGTTATAACTTCTGGTCCTTTTTATAGGTTATGAAAACTCTTATTTATAGTTGTGGGAGGAAAGAGTTATGATAAGAACAAACTATTTCCGACCAATCAAATTGAAGTGTGACAAGGCCGCATTTGGTTGGCCAGAACATGTCACTTGCACATGTGGCGTGATTTCATTGGCCCTTTAATTTGACTTGGCATGCCTTGTTGTTTTGACACATGGCACGATCCTATTGGCTCTTTCGTTTGACTTGGCGCGCCACGTCATTTGACACGTGGCACCAAACTAGGCTTCAAGGAAGAAAACATTTTGGGCTTAATGAAGTGGGCCATCATTTGTAGCCAACTAAATGGACTAGCCCAATGAATTAAGACTTATTTATTTAATCAATATATATTAAACTTATATAACTAATCCAATTATATTAGCCCAATAAATTTATTTGAACTAATATATCTTGAATTTAAAATATAGTCCAAATTATTTTACGGATTTAATTCCAATAAAATTTATATCCCTATAGTGACTTTTTAAATTGTTCAAAAAAAAAACTTAAAAACCCAAGAGCCATCAAATAAATTGTTTTAATTACACTTTGGTCTCTTCCTCTTCTTTCGCCCGCCTCTCACGATCTCTTTCAAAAGTTTATTGGCCAGCAATTGTATGAAGGATTAACTTTAGTTATACTCCCTAATACTAAAGAATTGACATTTATAAGATAGACATTTATAAGACTAAAATATTCCTTCATTTTGAAATATACATATATTACAAAGAGATACTTACTCAGCAATTACAATAAATGCACATTTAGCGATTCTCTGATGAAGATATAGTTGTATTAAATTTAACTTTTAATATTTGAGTAGAAAAAGCATGTCAAATATCTTAATATCTGGACTCTCTTTCCGAAAATATTTCATCCAATCAATTCTTTTGTTAGTATTTTTAAGAACATGTTATAATTAATAAGAGTTTAATTTCAATACACAATATCGTAAAGTATTTTTACATTATCAAAATTAATTATATGTGATTGTTCATAATACGTGATATTAATTACTTAAAATTTAAGAAATAATATATTATAACATGTTAAAATACATAAATAATATAAAATTATATATTATTAATCTATACAAATTAAATTCTAACGACAATACAATGCAAAGTCCATGTTTTTCTACAGTAATAATAATAACTCCGCCATTGTTGCACAATAAATTTTTGGAAGTATATGTGGTCCTCTCCCCTTCATTTTATCTAAGCTTCTAATGGGTCCAAACATCCCAAATAGTGTGACAAAATACACATAAATGCGATAAAGAATCTTAACATGGTTTTCAACCTTTAAGAATGTGCACTTTGTCGTATCTTTAAATAGTGGTGATCTAGAATAAACAAAATACATATATATATACTCGTAGCAGATAATATTGAAAATATATATTCTAATTTAACCATTATGATGTTTTCGTGGAAAAGAGAATATTAATTATAGAAGCTCTACAAGTGCACTTATCCCATAGGGAAATAGAAAATACTAATGCTGCTTTAAGAGTCTTTTAGTATAAAAAAACAAAGATAATACTTTTTACTTATTCTAAATCTATAACGATTATTTGACTGAAAACGAAAATCACTAACGATAATTTATTTTAAGTTAACGTGACAACCTCACTCTTAAACATCTTTCAACTATAATTCTGAGTTTTGTTATATGTCTACCAAACTCAATAAATAAACCATTTTCAATTCTTTTTCCCTTAGGTACATAAGTCGGAGAAAGAAAACTGAGAATCAAAACTGCAGCTATGAAAATTAAGACAATTAAGACATAAATAATTGCAATCCTTTCTAATTTGAGAAAAATGTTAATCAATCAATTAATGGATTGATCATCCCTTTACACAAAAATTGAAGGGGGGGGGAGGAAAGAAAATGGGAATATGTAAGGATTGACCAACATCAGAAGGCAACCAATAGGAGAAAAATTAATGAAAGGCAAAAAGAGAAAGAAAAAAAAAAGAATTGAAACCAAGACACATGTACAAAAATTTCACACAGATATGGAACATAAATCTTCAACAACTTGTCTGATATTAGGCCTTTCATTTACTGGAAGAATACACCTTAATGACACAGCAAGCAGATCATCCATTGCTTTGCAGTGTTCTTCTCCTCCTGCAATGTCTCTATCAATACAGTCCATTCCTCTACCTTCTTGATCACACAACCGAACCCAATCTGTTAAATCAACTGCACCCGATTGCCCCGAGATTATGTCACCAGCGCTTCTTCTCGTGAGCAATTCCATTAGAATCACGCCAAGAGCGTATACATCAGCCTTAAATGATGGGATAGGTTTCGTTGCAGTAGCAAGTTCGGGAGCACGGTATCCAAGAGCCCCTAGGTTCAATATCTGTTCTGCAATCCCTGCTGGAGTCATCAAGCGGTGGAGGCCATAATCAGTGAGGCGGGCACTGTAATCAGCACCAACCAAGATTATATTAGTCGGCTTCAAGTCTCCATGAGGCAGGCTTCTCTCATGCAGGTATGCCAAACACCGAGCAACTTCGACAGCGACTTTCAACCTCTGGTTGAAGGATAACGGAGAGTACCTCCTAGGGGTTGTCTCTGTAAAGAGTAGACATTCACTAAAAATTAAACTGTGAAAATGTTAAAAAATAAAAAGGATTAAAAACAAATTCCCAGCAAACACTTGTACAAGTCAATCAGTCATTGTCATCCACGAATTTTAATGATGCTATGACAAAGCTATACTTTCCAGATTTATAAAGTTTATTCATCATTGATTAATGAATGATTCCAGAAGACATAAAAGGGAACTAAGCGAAATGCCCAGCAATTACTACAACATTCTAGGGCATTTTAACTAGATGGTAGAATAGGTCTATTCCCTAATTTGATGGGCTTTCGATGTATGGTCGTCGGAGTATGTCAATTAGTGAACCAAAGAGCTCTTGCACCTTTCTGGAATTCTTGAATGTTCTCAGATGAAGCAAAAAGATCTTTGCATACGGTCAAACAAACATAATTTGTAAAGAATATTCACATTCTACAAATGCACTCTTCTTTTGTTTTTCTTTTTTATTTTGATCAACGAGTCTACACCGTATTCAATCAAAAGAGACCACATATCTAAGTAAGATCTAATCACTATCTTCATAATAAGAAATGTAAAGGCAGCACAGTTGCAAGAGGCCAAGCCAACTTGCAGCCGAAATTTATCCTCTCCACATTTTATCACTATGATCCCACAAAAAAACAAGAGAACGCAGCAATAAGAAAACCATCACTATAAATAAGCTCTGCTGCTTTAGAAACTATCTATGCCAAGGATAGCAGACATTGATCCCAATACACAATAATCACCCACCAGATCAGCAAAAGAAAACTTTTTAATAACAGTAGCCTAACGAAAATGAACATGGACAATCAGTGTTCAAGTTATTCATAAATAAATCTTACCATAAAGATGCAATGCCAAGCTATCTCCTGCTATGTAGTCTGCTAAAATGAGCCTCTCTTGTTCCCGAGGACCCCAGTAATATGCCCGTAAAGGAACAGCATTTGGATGCCTGACAGATCCAATCTTTTTAACTTCCTTTGCAAATTCTTTCTTGTTTTTTACTAACCCCACCCGCAACCACTTGACAGTAAGAACGTGCCCACTATTTAGAGTAGCTTTATACAATGTGCCGTGGCTACTTCTACCCAGAACTTCAGCAGGCGCACGAGATAACTCCTCAGCAGTAAATGACAGTGAACCATCCAGGAAGAACAATTCCCCAGCCAATCGATCAGGTGAATAGACATCCAATGTCACCGGCTGTTCAATTGTGTCAATAAAACGAGGGGAGGAAGCTATTGGAGAGCCTGGCGAGGATCTCCGGCCAGATGTTGCCGGATGATTACCTACGGTGTGCGAAGTTGCTGAACCTGCAGTTACTCCCTCTGGAAAAACATGCTCAACAATTTCTGTACCAGACTCAATTTGCCCAGACAGCGATCTTGAGTTTGATGCGAGCAAGTGATCATTAGAGAAACTCAACGAAGCTGGGGGCGGCTCTGAGGAGCCATGGAACTTGAAAATAGCAGGCCGGTTGAACCTTCCAAGTTTAACATCTCTTCCAGCGGATTGGCCATTAAATCCACTTCGCAAGCGGGAATCTTGGGCCTGTGCTCGACGGTAAGCGAAGAGAACGAAGGCAATTATCAAAAAAGCTCCAACTGAGGCAACAATAATTGCCACTTTGATACTGGATTTCGAGCTGTGATGGCGCGGACTACTTTGATCAGGAACGCCATGATTATTATGTGGCCAATTGCTCGGGAAGATCAAGAGTGAGTTTCCAGGATGAAATGAACTATCAGAAAAGTTTTTCAAGCTAATAGGGACTGTACCACTTAGATCATTGTAAGACACATTAAACGCCCTCAAATTCGATGAAAGATTTTCAGGGATTGTACCCGTAAAGTTGTTTTCAGATACATCAAGGAATTCCAAACTTCTAAGTTTACCCAATTCGCTAGGCAGCATGCCTGATAACTGATTCTTAGCAAGATTTAGCACTTGAAGCCTCCCAAGATTGCCAATGCCAGAAGACAAATTACCTGTCAATGAGTTTTCTGAAAGATCAAGAGACTCTAGTGCCGGGTATGTTGGTTGAAGAAGTAATTCGCTACTATGAGAGCCTTCAATAGGAATTAATCCTGACAACTGATTTCCGGACATATTTAGGTTCATCAATGTCATTGAAGTGAACAATGTAGGTGGAATAGGTCCACCAAGTTTATTGGTGCTGAGATCAAGTGTAACCAGTCTTGGGTAGGTGCCCAGTGATGGAGGTAAGTTTCCCTCGAGAGAATTGTTTCCGAAATTAAGAGAAGTCAAACGTTGAAACTGAGAGGTTATATTGGGAATAATTCCAGTCAACCTGTTTGAACTCAAATCAATAGTTTCCAGATTGCCTCCCCAGCTCTCAATAACTGAAATGTTATCATCTAGCATATTTCTGCTCAAATCCACAACTGCACAATTTCCCACAGATGATGGGAGTGAACCTAACAGGTGGTTTGATGAAATATTTAGAACACTCAGAGTTGTTGAATTGACTTTCGGAATTGAACCTGCATGTGTCGAAACGAAATATTAAACTTTAACCATCACTTTAGGAGAAGTTTCGAGTCCAAAAGGAAATGGGTGAATATTAGATAGGACCGTGTGCATTGCTATTAAACATCCAATTTAACTTTCAGCGGAAGTCAAAGTACACTATTCTGTCTAAAGAATATTATAGAAAAACTATATAGCATAAAACAAAATAAAGCAAAAGTAAATCAGTGAGACAAGTATATAACTATCTAGCTAATCTAAGAGTCAATTCCTCAAAGAATAAATACAGGAATGAGAAGAATTAAATATCTTTCATCAGTCAACCGCACCATTCAATTTCTGCACAGAGAATCCTCACGTTTAGGCTCTAAAAGGAACCATGATTTGGCCCCTATGATGAAAGATATCCAAGTATAACTAAAAGAACATGAAACTGTGAACCCTCTTTTCTGTTTCTCACGGAACAGAACAAACCTCTCTCCAGAGGGTCATCAAGGAATTTACCCTTCTAAATCTGCTCTTCTTTTCCCCTATCAAATCTCACCGATTGTTCTCGCTAATTTAAGTGCTCATTTAATAATAATGAAGTATGATTCTGACAGAGAGATTCTCATCAATTCCCCCC
>AWOL01S0002137.1:150525-173801 GCA_000715115.1 Nicotiana otophora
AAAAAAAAAAATCATCATGAGCGGCAAGAATGCTACACTGGAGGAATGGGGAGCCTCTAGACAGTGTAACAAAGGATAAGTAAAGAGAAAAATGAACATATTAAGGACAAATAAATCGCTAATGAAATAAATGTCATTCATTTCAGGTGCAAATATTGTGCTATAACATACGATATTGAAAGCAGAGAGAAATTCCATTTTTTCAAGTTTTCAAGATAAAGAAGAAATATCGCTCCAGCAAAGCTTGCCATGAACTTTGAGCTATAACAGCATGAAATTATACCATCACAAAAAAGACTGTATTATGGCTACTAAGTGATACAGTCATGCAACTATTCCATTAGGGGCTTCTATTAATTTTACTAAACCAATTAGTAAACCTCTTTACTTGACTACTTTTCAAGAATAAAAAGTAAGTCCTATTTAACATGCTTTGCAATTCAAAACTCCTCTACCAAATCCACGATAGGCAAGATCTGTTGAGGCAAACACAAAGACAGGCAGTAAAAAGTTGTTCTAAATTCTCCCAAAAAACGCATTTTTATATATGGCATAGGCCGAAAGACCTTAAAAGATTTTTATTTTCTGCGATATGGATAGCCAAACACTACTCACGCAAGAAAACTAATTACATTGACGAGTAAACAAAAAGAACAAGTTTTGGCATTCACAACTGTAAAGTTTCAATTTTGTAAAACACAAGAAAGTTTCCAATTCAAGTCCGCCACCAAAATTTAAAAGCCTTGAAGTTTAAGGCATGCATAACAACAATATACAAATAAAAGTTATATTTAATTTAGATCATTCAACAACAAAATATACTGATCTAAGAAATGCAAATAACCTGAAAATCCATTTCCACTAAGATCCAGTTCTTCCAATGGAACCATCCCTTGCAAAAGCTCCTCAGGAATCGACCCGAAAAGCTGATTATTCCCAAGTCTTAGGACCCTCAAATTAGGCAACAACCCGAAAGCCGGAAGCTCTCCCATTAAAGCATTATTCCCCAAATCCAAAACTCTCAAATTCACAAATCTCTGCAACAAATCTACCCTAAAGAAACCACCACCCAAGTTATTATGACTCAAATTCATGAGCTGAACCGTTGCAGCCAATGCAGATACATTATCCGGTCCCATATTCGAAAACGACCCAAAAAACGAGTTATTACTCAAATCAAGATGCTCAGTATACCTCAACTCATAAAACAACTCCTCAATATCACCCCAAAGCCCATTGTTATGCAAATCCACTACTCTCAGCTGCTGAAGACTACTAATTCCACTCGGGTAACCCCCTGTAAAATTATTGTTACTCAAATTGAGGTAATTCAAACTCCAAAGCTCGTTAATTCTGGCCGGGATTGGCCCGTAAAACTGGTTACCAGACAGATCCAAATGTTGAAGAGTGGACATAGAACCTAAAGCGGGTACAACCCGACCCGTGAAAGAGTTACCCGAAAGACTGAGATTTTTGAGCTGTTTTAGCCCATTTAGAGTTGAGAACTTCAAGTCACCCACTAATCCAAGCCCGTCAAGTGCAATGGATATAACTGAATTTGAGTTGGTGTCACAAACGACGCCATGGAATGACTTTGGGCATGTTGATGGATCTGACCCGAGACCCGTTTGGCTCCATGTGTTGAAGATTTTGTCTAATGGGTCGTCTTTTATGCCCTTTTTGAACTCCAGAAGTGATCGAACTTCGTCTTCTGAAGCAGAAGAGGCGTTGAGATGAAACAGAAGTAACAAGAGGAGTAGAGAGAGAGATTGAGAGAGAGTCATAATGTGAGCGAAGTTAAGTACTAAGAATGAGGCATTGAGATGAAAAAGGAAAGTCTGAAAAAGGGTAAAAATCAGAAGGGTTTAAGGTGGACTATGAAGAGAGCACCATGGAAATTCAAGAAAGCTCAGAAGAGAGAGAGTGTGTGTTCTTTGGAGAGGTGGGTGGTGGGGGAGGGGGTGGGAATAGAGAGTTGTAAAAAGGGGAATAAAAGAGGGAAATTAGGGTTTTTATATTAGGGGGATAGAGTGGCAAATGAGTTGGTCTCTCTTTTGTATTTTGCTCTTTTCTCTCTGTACATTACACTGATGGAATGGGGTGGGATGGGTTGGCGTGTGGAATGGGGGTAAGGAGCATAAAGCTTGCGTTTGAACATATGAATTTTTAAAGAGGTGTTAGAAAAATAATTTTTATAAGTTAAAATTGTGTTTAAATATTTATTTTATTTGAAAAAAAGTTAAAATTTTGTGAGTGGAAGAAATATTTTTACCCAAAAACTGCTCTAATCTGTGTTTGAGGAACTTGAAAGAAATTCAAATACTTCATGCACAAGTAATATTTTGAATTGTTTTTTAAAAAAATAAGTAATCAAAATTTATGGAGCTTAGAATTTGAAGGTGTTAGATTAGAAATTTTAATCCATAGTATATATTAAATAAAAAAATTAAAATATAAAATTTAGATCAAAAATATTGGTCCAAGCCGAATTGCAGTGAAAACTTTACCTCCGCCCTTGGTGGAGAGAGCGTCAAAAGTGATGTTTTAATATTTGGGAAAATGAGTTGTTTTGTAGTGAAAGATGAAGGAAGATCGATTTTAATAATAACGACATTGACAGAGAAGATTTTTATTAGTTGTAAATATTAAAAAGAAATTGTATTTGGTGTGTTATGGTTTGAGTTTACTCCATGTTTGTGTGTATGTGTGTTCAGACAGAATTGTGGTGTTATTTTATTGCGCTTAGTGTTATTTTATTGAATAGGGAATCATAACTTTAATATAGGGCAAAATTTGAAAGAATTTTGAAACAGAGTCTAGTGAACAAGTTTATTGTGGTGAAGTTTATTGTGGTGTTGTATCTATTTAACAAATCCAATAGAACAAGTTTATTCTCTTTATTTTATTTTGTGAAGAATGAGAAAATTCTATATTTTAAAAAATAATTTACTATTAAATTTTTATAACCACATAAATATATAAGTAATAAGATATCTAAACACAAATTAAACACACTCGATTCAAATGAAGTCAAAGGGAGTAATATTTGCTGACTGCAGTTCTGATTTTTTCCAGTGGGCTTTGTGCATTTTTGCCCCATTAACTGTTCAATCTCTTTCTTTTTTTTTGGTAGTACTCTTTATATATTTAATCAAGGTAAACATAAAACACTTCTTGGTTTGTATAACTAATATTGATGCAGATACCATGGTTAAAATCGAAAAACAGATAAAATAAGTGTGGGTCAACAAAAATAAATAATAAAAAAATGGTTTTAAAGAAAAAGTATTTATACAAAGGTGCAACTAAAAGACAAAATGATTTTTTATTAGTCCTCGTTTAGAAATTCAAAAGATAAAATATCTCAGCTTTTCATTTTCAGAAAACGTTCACCCTTCTATTTGGAACTACTCTTATTTTTTCTTCTTTCGTGTTTGGACGTGAGAGACAGGAAAGCAAATAATTTCGTTCAAATTTGCCCCTTTGCTTGCTGCATAATGTAAGCAATCATCTTTGAATATGGATATGGCAAGTGGCAACTCAACAGGAAAAAAGAATAAAAGGAAAAAGAAAAAACAAAGGGGGGTGGGGGTGGGGTGGGGATGGGGGTGCGTAGGAGCCTTTGTCTACGTGATAAAGTATAGAATATTCCTAAAGACAAGAGGGTATGAAATGGGATTTTAATATAGATGGATATTAGTTGTAAGTTGTAACATCTAACATGTTATTATAAAATAAAGACTATAAAAGAAATAAACTGAAGACAAGTATAGAGAAATATTTTATTAAACTTTCAAAGTTATGTACATAATGAACTGAAAACTCCTCTATTTATAGAAGAAAGAAAACAGCTGTGAGGCTTTTCATGAAGCAGCTGCAAGGCTTTTCTTTAGCTGCTTGTAATTTGTATGCATGAGTTGCTTGCAACCTGCATGTTTAATAAGAAACTGCTGCAAATCATTTCATTGAGCTACTTGCAACCCGCCTGCATCAGCTGCTTGTAGATAAACTTCAACAGAGTACTAAATGGATAATCTTCTTCAGAAAGATTATCTATAGCGGAGTAATAAATGAACATCCGCAATATAATTATTTCCATAACACTCCTCTTTGGATGTTCATTAAATAAAAGGTATTGTGCCTCGTTAAAACCTTACTAGGAAAAACCCAATGGGAAAAATCCTAGTGAAGGAAAAAGAGTACACATATTTAGTTATACGCATTTCTAGCTGCCTCATTAAAAACCTTACAAGAAAAAACTCATGGGAAAAAAACTTAGTAAGAAAAAAAGAGTACAATGTGTATTTCACTCCCCCTGATGAAAACCTTATTTCAAATATTTGAGTCCCCGCATTCCAATCTTGTATACCATCTTCTCAAAAGTTGAAGTTGGCAAAGATTTAGTGAATAAATCTGACGGATTGTCACTTGAACGGATTTATTGCACATCAATGTCACCATTTTTCTGAAGATCGTGTGTGTAGAATAATTTTGGTGAAATGTGCTTCGTTCTATCTCCTTTTATAAATCCTCCCTTTAATTGGGCTATGCATGCAGCATTGTCTTCGTATAAAATTGTGGGTTTTTTCTCAAATTCCAAACCATATTTTTCTCGAATGAAATGAATCACCGATCTCAACCATACGCATTCCGTACTTGCTTCATGAATAGCTATTATCTTAGCATGATTTAAAGAAGTAGCAACAATAGATTGATTTGTGGAGCGCCATGATATGATAGTACCTCCACATGTAAGCACGTACCCGGTTTGAGATCGAGCTTTATGGGGATCAGATAAATGACCTGCATTTGCATAACCAACAAGATCTGCACTACCTTTGTTAGCATAAAACAAATACATATCAAGAGTTCCCTTTAAATATCGCAATATATGCATAATCCCATTCCAATGTCTCCGTGTAGGAGAAGAGTTATATCTTACTAGTAAATTAACAGAAAATGTTATATCAGGCCTTGTAGCATTAGCAAGATACATAAGTGCACCAATTGCCCTGAGATATGGTGTTTCAGGACCAAGGAGTTCATCATCCTCTTCTGGAGGTTGGAACGAGTCCTTATTCACTTCAAGTGATCGAACAATTATTGGTGTACTCAATGGGTACGCTTTGTCCATGTAAAAGTGTTTTAAGACTCTTTATGTATAGGCAGATTGATGGATAAAGATCATGTCTGCTAAATATTGAATTTACAGACCAAGACAAAGTTTTGTCTTTCCAAGATCTTTCATCTCAAATTCTTTCTTAAGATATTCAATTGCCTTTTGGAGCTCTTCTAGAGTTCCAACAAGATTTATGTCATTAACATAAACAACAAGTATAACAAATTCTGATGCTATTTTCTTTATAAAAATACATAGATAAATAACATCATTTATGTAACCCTCTTTCAGCAAATATTCACTAAGGAGATTATACCACATACGCCCAGATTGCTTTAAACCATACAAAGATCTTTGTAATCTGATTGAATACATTTCCCGAGATTTTGAATTTGCTTCAAGCATTTTAAATCTTTCAGGGATCTTCATATAGAATTAATCAAATGAGTCATATAGGTTATGACTTACATTTAAATGGCATGACATCTTCAGGTGTCTGGACTACAAGTCCGATCCTCACAATCTTTTATAATATTGTGCACTATATTGTATCAAATATATCGTCGACGATCATTTCGTATCAGTTCGCAAGCGACATAACTTGTTGAGATCTCATCACTTTCTTTATTTTCAGGTACCTGGACTTCTTTCTAGAGTTTCATGAAATGTTATGTCGTGGGCTCTTCTAGAGCTCATTTCCTCCTCATTATGACCATTTTGATCATTTGCTCATATCCTTTTCAAGGATTGTTACCTTTGGAATCGATCGGCTTATTACGCTTCATGCGTGCAGTAAACTTTATCCGTTATGGACTTTAATTTTAATAGGAGCATTTGCAGCTGAAATATAATATTTTATTTTGGATCAGCAAATGCTTCTGGCATTTGACTTGAATTATCTTCTAAGTGAGGATCATATTAATGATAATTCGATTCATATAGCATATTTTCCAGCTGTTTATTCCATCCCCCAAATGTTAGAAAAACTAACTCATATCCCCAATCTTCTTTGGGAAACTTATCTTTCTGCATTGTGGTAGAGAAATTAATTATATACCACATATCAAAAGTTATTAGATAGTAAAAGTATTTGGTTTCTGATCCTAAACCAATTGTGAGGGGGTGACTTATCATATTTTGTTGGTCTGATGCATACAAGTGTTGTTGTATGCAATTTAGAAAATCTTAGACCAACACATGAGGCTTTGTTCTCATAAGCAATAATTTAGCCATTAATAGGAGGTATTCAATGCTAAACTAGTTTGGATATAAACCAGCATCATCAAGATGAACTATCTTGATTTCATAATCTGAAAATTATACTCTTAATTGAGAAAGACAATTTCAAATGCCAAACTGCAGGTTGACAATAAACATACATGTAACCATCTTATATATATGCATCTCTAAGTGGTTCACATGATAGGTGAATGGGCCCATATTCACCTTTTATATATTTTAAAATTCGGGAATTTTAGTCTCAACTTTAGCTGGTATAATCAAGTTATTACGAGAACAAGCAACACGAGAGAATTTTTGAAAAATCTTCTAGTTCTTCAGTATATGCTTATCTGAATTCTCAAATAGCTCATTTAAAAATGGCAAACGAAAACTTCAAGTTTATCATGGAATGTGATATCTCTAAGTAAACTTCTGGTTTACTATAGCATAAACTTTTGTATCAGTAAACTTCTGATTTACTGTGGCTACTTTTGTATCAGTAAATTTCCGATTTACTATGACTGCTTTTGCATTAGTAAACTTCTGGTATATTGTGATACATGATGTAGTACAAATTTGAAGAATAAGGCAGATATCTTCTCACATACATATTTACCCTATATGATTGTGGAAACATGAAGATTTTCAATCTCTTAATCATTTGTAGTCTCAGTATGATAGTTATATGTATTAGTAAACTTCGGTTTATCATAACATATGTTTTGACCACAATAATGATAAATAAGCTCTTCGGGACCCTTCCATTTATTGTCCACAATCAAATATTATTCAGACACTACTTGTGTCATGTGTCTTCTAGACAAACAGTTAGCTCTTTAGGAGCTTTTGTTGTACTACAAAATATTTCTCAGACACTTCTGGTGTCATGAGAGAAAATCATAATCAAATGAATAATATAAAGCTAATTCTAAATTTATAAATGACGAAAATTAAGAATTTTAATATTTCTACCACTAACTTTGTGACAAATATCTCCTTCAAGGAGAAATATCATTAACATCTGAATATTTTGTATTAATACGGCAACCACATAGTCATTGCATCTTTTAAGGAAAGATACACGAGTTGTTATTTCCTTCGGGGAACTCAATAACTAACCAATATATTAATGTGGTTGTAGTAGAAAGCATTCTACAAGAATGCTTTTGCCTTAAAATGATACTTAATAAAATATCCAAGAATTTTTACGTACACCAAGTACGTGTGGCAATGATCTTTATACTATAAAAATAATATTTATATCCTCTATTATTCTACCTCTTCAGGAGGTGAATTGTGGTATTTCTTCATTGACTCCAGGAAATGAAAATGTGCTTCAAAAATAATTTTGAATAGCTCATTATTTTGTTTAAGCACAGAAAGACACTGCTTTAAAATATTTTCCTACTTCAGGAGGAAATTTCAATTGTGTTACTTCTTCAGGAGCAAATTTAAAATACAAAATATTGAGTATATATTCTCTCAATCATATTAACTCTTCTGGAGGTGAATTGTAATATATTTACAACAAGAGCGCGTTCATATTTACGACTTTATTAATATTATCATATTCACTTCAGGGAATAGATTAATATTTATCAAAAATTCTCATTCTTCGGAAAATCGAACGTAATTATCTGAACGCGCATTAATCACGTCAAATTGTGATGCTTCAACCTCTTTTAAAATATTTACCACTTCAGGAGCAAATCGAGGCGTGCATTAATATATAAAATATTTCTCTAGCTTATCTTTAATTGTAACCATAGAAAGCCTAAATTATCACTTCTGGTGGTCATAGGCATATACCACTTCTAGTGGTTAACAAAATTTTGTTACAATGAAATATACGAAATATAACCACTTCTGGTGGTTGTATATTTCTTGCAAACTATGCTGGAGTTTAAGTGGATCTAACAATGTTATCCACTTTGTAATCCTTTATTAAGATAATAAGGATGAAAATAAATACCAAAATAGGTACTGTATATGTAACATATAACCAAGCAAGCGATGATAAAGATATTAAAATATAAGCAAAAGGCTCAAATTAAATTACGCAAATTTGACCACTCCATATGTAAGTGATATCTATATCACTACTGCCAAGAAGAAAAACTCACCACCTCAAGGATATAATCTGCCTTATGATACTCGGAATGAACAAGATCTGACCACGGACATAAGAGTGTCGCCTTACATCAGAGATGAACACTGAAATAGAAATTAAATTCAATGTAAGTGCTCAAAATGGCAGAGTCTCGTGCTGATAACGTATTATAAAATAAAGACTATGAAATAAACTGAAGACAAGTATAGAGGAAGATTGATATTTTATTAAACTTTCAAAGTTATGTACATAATGAACTGAAAACTCCTCTATTTATAGAAGAAAGAAAGCAGTTGTGAGGCTTTTCATGAAGCAGCTGCAAGGCTTTTCTTTAGCTGCTTGTAAGTTGTATGCATGAGCTGCTTGCAACCTGCATGTTTAATAAGAAACTGCTGCAAATCATTTCATTGAGTTACTTGCAACCTGCCTGCATCAACTGCTTGTAGATAAACTTCAACAGAGTACTAAATGGATAATCTTCTTCAGGAAGATTATCTATAGCGGAGTAATAAATAAACATCCACAATATAATTATTTTCATAACACATGTAATATAATCTACATTTTGGCATTTGTATTTTCGACCGTTTGTTAGTGTATGAGAGAAAGTTGGCTGTTTTTCTTCATTGCATTTATTAAGTTTATGCATAGTCGGAACTTTACTCGTTATAATAATAAAGTTATAAAATCATTTTTTTGTCAAAATTATAATTAAATTTTATTTACTATAATAGTTATATTACAAACTATTTCTTATTATATTAAAGTAGTTGAAATTTATCCATTATTATAATAATAGAAGTCACAAACTATCTTTTGCCACGTTAAAGTAAGTAAATTATACCTATTATGACAGTGAAATCACAAAATATTACCTATTTTAACAGTAATATCACCTTGATACGTAAGTTTTATCAATATAGTGTATAAAATATAATGACTTTAATATCATAGTGGATAAAGTCCAGTTATATAAATATGATTAAAAATAGTTTTGTAACTTACTATTTTGTAATAAAATTTAGTGACTTTACTATTACCGTGAAAAAATTTAATTACTTCACTATGACAAAAATTAATTTTATAATTTATTATTATTATTGATAAAGTTTAGTGGTTATACGTGAAATTCATTAATCATTTCATTTCGTAAACAAATTTTCCTTTTTTCTTTTTCCTCATTTCTTAACTAACCACGACTTTGATCTGTATATAGATGTAAATGAAAAAAGTGGATATTTTGCTAATCAATCGCAAGCATGTTGCAAATTAGCAAAACAATTGTGTTAAGTTCATACCAACAAGTAGATACAAGTTTAATTTAGCAAATAAAAACTAGGACTCTTTGGCTATAAGAATGTCTATAACATCCATTGTCCGGTAAAAAAATTGACATAATGGCCGTTTAACTGGTCCTAATCACATTCCCTACTTTTCTTGTTATCCTTAGCACCTCTAGATCGAATACAATTAAGAATCTAAATTCCATTTTTTTGTAATTGAATGACTTGAACTCAAGGTTACAAGTAATTCGTGATGTACAAAGAAATTAACAAATACTATGATTTTGCATGAGAACAAGTTTAAATGTCTAATTATATTGTAGAAGAAATTGATTAAAGCCGGTAGTAATTAAGGGTTAATTTCGCCGATGGTCATTGAACTATAAGAATTTTCTAGCGTAGATTATTTTAGTATAGAATAATTATGAATGTGTTGTGACAGAAAAAGCAAAACTTTGTAGCATAGGATAATCATTTTAAACTAATGCGGAATTAATATTTTTTTTTTTATCAAAACTCATTTGGATTATGGATCAAATCACATTAAAGGATAAATGGATCTAAAATGGGTATGACCCATATTAGCTTATGTGGCATTTATTTTTGGATTTTTATCATAAAATTTAATGACATGTCATATTTATGGTAGGAATTTGAGGTAAAATGACTTTTAAGTGACAATGATAAAGTTTAGTTACTTTTAAGTAATAAAAAATAATTAAATAATTTTAATGAAATTGAAAGATAGTTCAATGACAATCAGTAAATTAACCGTAGTAATTAAACATGAATTAGTTTAAGAATCTATGATTGAATTTAATAACATTAATTGACCACCAACAATGAGATCAATTGACGTCGCTCGTGGCCGGAGGAAACATGGATTATACCGGGGTCAATTTACCTAGTTAGACTCCAAAGAGTACGTTATGAATAGTTATGATGAAACAAAATTGAAATTTTCGATAAAACAAAAGGAAAGTTTTAACTTTTAAGTGCCTATTTAGTACTAATTTTAAGTGATTTTAATTTAGCGAGATGTAGACGGCACAAAAGTTGTGTGAAGAGTAGAGAGAGTGTTAGCTGAAAGGCGTTAAATGCAGCTATCAAATAATATCAAACAAAAATCCTTACTCAGCATTCACACACAAAAAATTCCTTTTTTTCCATTATAATGCGCGGCTAATTGATTTTTTGTCCTTTGTTTTTCCTTTCTTGGATATTCTATATATTTCTTCTTCTCTATTTGTTTTTTGCAGTACTGAGCCAATGTTGGTTGCCTGCATAGCGCCCAGCGATGCGTTTTCAATAAATATTTTCTTTTATCAAAGGAGTAACACAAGTGTTTGCCTATTTGGTAAGTGAATACAATAGGGGAGTTACACATTTGGTCGCTTGATATTATTTTATTTTATGGAACATTTTAAATGTTAGTTTATTAACTTCGATACACTATTATTTATCTTTAGGATTCCAATTCCTTTTTTGCATTTCAAGAACTTGAGACCCAACGGAAACAAAAATATTATGTGATTTTTTCTTATCTGTCCAAATCCTAATACATGTTACTAGTAGGAAGCACCAGATAACTCGTGAAATTAGTCGAGATGCGCACAAGCTGTCTCGAATATCACAATTATAAAAAAAAAAATTGTTCAAAGCAACCTTGAATCAAGTTAAGCTCGATCAAACCATTACTTCAAAAGGAGTTCAACTTTCACAACTTGGCTCGATCACTCGAAACATTTTGCATATGCTTTACATCTCGTATGCACTCACACAAAACATAACAAGAAGAAGAAAAATACAAAAAGTAAGTGTTTATCTACTATTCTAAATTAGGAGCAAGGATAGAGAATTGTATAGGTAGAACCGGTCTCATAGTACATCCTGGTCTCTGATATGATAAGTCAAGCTCGAGATATGATAACAGGAGAGCTTAGATCGAGGTAGAGATCTCATCAATTTCGAGTCTGTATCATAACGGCCGGCCTCGAGGATGTCGGGGTCGTGATTCGGGATCGATCCCTAGCCTCGATTAACTTCGAAGAACGTTGTCGGGTAGTCAAGTTCGGCCAACAGAAGGTCGTAATATCCGTGACCGACCGAATATCACGACGGAGATCTCGGCACATATCAATAAGAGATCGACAATTAGTTAATTACCTTTTACAGAGTTGTACCTAATGTAGGACTCTCCTACTATATAAAAGGGGGTCTGATTACTTATAAAAGACATCGTAACACACTTTCCAAAACAATACATTATTATTATTTGCTTTAAGCTCTTATTCTTCTGTATCTTGATACCGATCGAAGTGCATTCGGCTCGAGGGTGGCTAACCTTCCAAGGCTGAAATTGTCCAATTCGTGTGGTTTACATTTACTTTATCATTATTTATTTCAATTGCAATCTAATTTATCATTTTGTGTCAAGTTAATCTAGGTATCCTTAAACTACTTACAAATTCAATTGTTATCCGATTTTGAGGGTAAACAGTTTGGCGCCCACTGTGGAGCTAAGAATAATAGTGGCTATTCGATACAAATCTCCACAACACACACTACTTTACACTTGTTCTTGGAAGTGTCTCTAATTTCAGGTTAAAACTTAAAATGTCGAACTCTCAATCAGCACCCCTACATATTGACAATGAATCTGGTCATTACGGTGAAAATAGCAACATAGCGCCCGTTGACGAGGTACCGCCCGTTGATCCCATGGGAATTTCGGTCGCAGACCCAATTGATGTTAATTCATATGTGGCTATCAACACAAACCTGACTACCGACCCCGATAATAGCGTCTGTGGTGGAACCCGATCGACAACTCAAAATACACAAAATATTGGAGGAGACGGGATCAGTCTAAGGGTGATCTTCGAAATGTTGCAGGCTCAGCAGGCGGTGATAGCTTAGTTACAGAACCAAAGCCGCGCACTGAGTAGAATTGAACCCGATCCGTCCCGAAAAGTCACCCACAGGGATAAACCGATCGCAGAGAGGTTGAATGAAAACAAATCAAGAACTAACCCCGAGATCATAAAGATGCTCGAAGAACTGACCAAACGGGTAGAATCAGGGGAGACGAAAATCGAAGCTAATGACAAAAAGGTGGAAACCTACGATTCCAGGGTCGACCAAATCCCAGGAGCACTGCCGATATTGGAAGGCCTGGATTCCAAAAAGTTCGTGCAAAAACCTTTTCCTCCGAGCACGGCTCCAAAGCTGATCCCTAAGAAGTTCCTCATGCCCGAGATTTCTAAGTACAACAGAACGACCGACCCAAATGAGCATGTAACCTCCTACACATGTGCTATCAAAGGGAATGACTTGGAGGATGCTGAGATCGAGTCTGTCTTGTTGAAGAAGTTTGGAGAGACCCTGTCAAAGGGATCCATGATATGGTACCATAACCTACCTCATAATTCTATTAACTCGTTTACTATGCTTGTAGATTCCTTAATAAAAGTACATGCCGGAGCGATCAAGGTCGAGACCAGGAAGTCAAACCTCTTCAAAGTAAAACAGAGGGATAATGAAATGCTCAGAGAGTTTGTGTCCCGATTTCAAATGGAGAGAATGGACTTACCCTCGGTTGCGGACGATTGGGTTGTTCAAGCTTTCACCCGGGGACTCAATGTTCGAAGCTCGGTGGCTTCACAGCAGTTGAAACAAAACCTAATAGAATATTCGGCCGTTACTTGGGCCGACATCCATAACTGGTATCAATCAAAAATCAGAGTGGAAGATGATCAACTTGGGGCCCCTTCGAAATCCGTTTATTCCATCAGAGCCGTCGATAGAGATAAAAGAGACATTGTTTGTGAACCGAGATCAAGTAAGGATCGTTATCAACCGTACAATGGTATCGAAGAGGTAACAGATCCGGGAGAAATCCCATAAGAAGTGAAAGGAGAAGTGATCGAGGTCAAAGTAACCAGGAACTCATGGGCAAGAACGGTTTCGACAGGCCTATCGGGCCTAAGGAAGCTTATCGGAATACAACTTTAACGTCGATGTTGCCGCCATTGTATCAGCTATCGGACGCATCAAGGACACCAAATGGCCTCGATCTCTACAATCTAATCCAACCCAAAGAGATCGTAACCAGGTGTGTAAATATCACGTCACTCACGGCCATAGAACGGAGGATTGTCGACAGTTGAGAGAGGAAGTAGCCCGAATATTCAACAACCAGCATCTTCGACAATTCCTGAGCGACCGAGCTAAGAATCATTTCAGGAATAGGGATTCTAACAAACAGAACGAACAGGGAGAACCTCAACACATCATTAACATGATTATCGGTGGGGTCGATGTCCCTCAGGGAAAGATGTTGAAGCGCACCAAAGTATCTAGCACGAGGGAAAACGGACTCGAGATTACATACCGGAAGGAACCTTGTCTTTCAACGATGAGGACGCAGAAGGGATCGTGCAGCCCCACAATGATGCACTAGTAATATCTGTACTCATTAATAAATATCAAGCGTGTGTTAATTAATCCAGGTAGCTCGGCCAACATCATCCTATCGAGGGTCGTGGAACAACTCGGTCTACGAGATCAAATCGTGCTTGCAGTCCAGGTTCTAAACGGATTCAACATGTCATGTGAAACCACTAAGGATGAGATAACATTACCGGTGAATACCGCTGGGACTACCCGGGAAGCTAAGTTTTATGTGATCGAAGGAGACATGAGGTACAACGCTTTGTTCGGGAGGCCATGGATCCATAACATGAGGGTAGTACTCTTCACTCTGCACCAAGTGTTAAAATTTCAACACCAGGTGGGATTAAAACAATCTACGGAGAATAGCCAACCATAAAGGAGATGTTTGCGGTCAAAGAGGAGATTCTGATTTCCGCACTTGCAATGACAAAGGGGCCGAGTTCGGTCACAAAGCAAGAAGATAAATAGCAATTATCGACACCAGCCCCGACCCAACCGGAGAAACAGGGTACTGATGAAGATGATGATTACGGGGTTCCCAGGTCTTTTATATCCCCCGATGATTCCGACGCCACTAAATCGATGGTCGAGGAGCTGGAACAAGTTATATTGATCGAGCATCTACCCAGCCAGAAGGTATACCTGGGCACGGGGTTAAGTCCCGATCTTAGATAAAGACTCATTCAGTTTCTTATAGATAACATAGATTGTTTCGCTTGGTCCCACCTTGATATGACAGGGATCCCACTGTATATAACCACTCGCAAGCTAAGTCTGGACCCGAATTTCCATCCGGTCAAGCAGAAGAGGAGACCCCAGTCCGAGGTCAAACATGCTTTCATCAAGGATGAGGTACCTAAACTCCTTAAAATAGCGTCTATTCGGGACGTTAAATACCCGAATTGGTTAGCGAACGTAGTGGTAGTCCCTGAAAAGGGGAATAAATTAAGAATGTGTGTAGACGATAAAGATTTGAATAAGGCATGTCCCAAGGACTCATTCCCTTTGCCCAATATCGATCACATGATCGATGCCAAGACCGGCCACGAGATCCTCAGTTTTCTCGACGCCTACTCCAGGTACAACCAAATACGTATGAACTCGGGTGATCAGGAAAAAACCTCCTTCATCACTAAATACAACACATACTGCTATAACGTGACGTCGTTCAGGTTAAAAAATGCCGGTGCCACTTACCAACGCCTAGTAAACCAGATGTTCGAGGAACAAATAGGAAAATCAATGGAGGTTTACATTGACTATATGTTGGTTAAGTCCCTACGAGCAGAGGACCATTTAAAAAATTTGCAGGAAACCTTCAGCATATTGGATATATACAATATGAAGCTGAACCCGGAGAAATATGCGTTTGGAGTTGGGTCAAGTAAATTCCTCGGATTCATGATATCCAACCAGGGAATCGAGATCAACCCCTACAAGATCAAAGCCATCGAAGATATCACGGTTGTGGACAATGTGAAGGCCATGCAAAGATTAATCGAGCGCATAGCCTCCTTGGGGCAATTCATCTCGAGGTCCTCCGATAAGAGCCGTCGATTCTTCTCACTATTGAAGGAGAAGAATAACTTCTCATGGACCCCGGGTGCCAACATGCCTTGGAGGAACTCAAGCGGTATCTATCAATCCCACCGCTACTTCACACGCCGAAGACAGACGAACAATTATACCTGTACTTGGCAGTACCGGAGATAGCGGTAAGTGGAGTCCTGGTCCGGGAAGAGCAAGGTACGCAATTTCCCATTTACTATATTAGCAGGACTCTAGGTAAGGCCGAAACTAGGTACCCTCACCTAGAAAAATTGGCGCTCGCTTTGCTAAGTGCCTCTAGGAAGCTGAAACCATATTTTCAATGTCATCATATATGTGTTGTGACTACTTACCCATTGCAAAATATAATGCATAAACCCGAGCTCTCGGGACAATTGGCCAAATGGGCCGTGGAGATCAACGGGTATAATATTGAATATCGACCCCAGACCGCCATTAAATCTCAAATAATGGCGGATTTCGTGGCCGACTTTACGCCGGCCCTAATACCTGAGGTCAAAAGAGAGTTGTTGGTGAGCTCGGGGACATCTTCGGGGATCTAGACCCTCTTTACGGACGGCGCCTCAAATGCAAAAGGGTCCGGACTTAGCATCGTATTGAAGCCACCAACAGGCAATCTAGTTATACAATCTATTAGGAAATTGACTAACAACGAGGCTGAATATGAGGCCATGATTGCAAGTCTCGAACTAGCCAAAAGCTTGGGGCAGAGGTGATCGAAGCCAAGTGCGACTCCCTCTTCGTGGTGAACCAAGTTAATGGGACATTCGAGGTCAGAGAAGAACGAATGCAAAGGTACCTGGATAAGTTGCAGGTAACATTACATCGGTTTAAAGAATGGACTTTGCAACATGTACCTCGGGATCAAAACAGTAAGGCTGATGCCCTTGCTAACTTAGGATCATTGGTCGAGGATGACGAGTTCAACTCGGGGGCAATCGTATAACTTATGAGATAGGTAGTGGAAGAAGGTTATGTCGAGATTAACTCAATGAGCCAAACTTGGGACTGGAGAAACAAATATATAGAATATCTGAAAATCGGAAAACTACCCTTGGATCCCAAAGATTCGAGGGCCATGCGTACGAAGGCAGCCCGGTTTACTTTGTCCGAAGATGGAACCCTGTTCAGAAGAATATTCGATGGCCCTCTCGCGATATTTCTAGGACCGGGAGACACTAAGTACGTTCTGAGGGAAATCCACGAAGGCACCTGTGGAAATCATTCAGGCACTGAATCATTGGTTCGAAAAGTAACCAGAGTCGGCTACTACAGGATCGATATGCAAAAAGACGTGAAGGAGTTCGTATGAAAATATGATGAATGTCAAAGACATGCTCCGATGATTCATCAACCCAGGGAGCTGCTGCATTCGGTTCTGTCACCATCATTCATGAAGTGGGGAATGGACATCGTTGGCCCCCTTCCATGGGCACCCGGTAAGGCTCAATTTATATTATTTATGACTGACTATTTTTCTAAGTGGGTGGAAGCCCAGGCATACGAGAAGGTCAGGGAGAAGGAGGTCATTGAATTCGTTTGGGACCACATCATATGCCGGTTTAAAATGCCGGCCGAGATCGTGTGCGAAAACGGAAAATAATTCATCGGCAACAAAGTAAGCAAATTTCTCGAAGACTACAAGATCAAAAGGATCCTATCAACGCCCTATCACCCTAGTAGAAACGGATAAGCAGAATCGACCAACAAAACCATACTCCAGAACCTCAAAAAGAGGTTAACTGACACCAAAGGAAAATGGAAGGAAATCCTGCCCGAAATCTTATGGGCATACCGTACGATCTCAAAGTCCAGTACCGGGGCTACCCCTTCCTCACTGGTTTACGGCGCCGAAGCTCTAATACCGGTCAAAGTCGGAGAACCAAGTCTCAGTTTCTGATATGCAACCAAGGAATCAAACGACTAAGCCATGAATACAGGCCTAGATCTATTAGAGGAAAGGCGCGAAGCCGCCCTTGTCCGTATGGCCTCCCAAAAGCAGCGGATCGAGAGATATTACAATTGAAAGGCCAACCTTCGACACTTCAATGTCGAGGACTTGGTATTAAGGAAGGTTACACTAAACACCTGAAACTGGGAAGGTCCGTATCAAATTATAGAGATCACCGGAAAGGGGTCCTACAAACTCGGGGCAATGAACGGCGAGCAACTACCGAACAACTGGAATATAACTCACTTGAAACGATATTACTGCTAAGGTACAACCCCATTCATTTCTTTTATTTTGAACTAACACTTGCAGGTAACAAACAAGGAACGATACAATTTTTAGGCCTGAAAGCACGCGTTGCACTCTTTTTCCCTTGAACCGGTTTTGTCCTAAATGGGTTTTCCGGCAAGATTTTTAATGAGGCAACAGTAAATCGTGCTAACTTAGAATTGAAGGTTGGTTACGAACCTGTATCGAAGATCACGACAACAATATTCGAGGCCTCTATACGATCTTCCCCGAACACTGGGGGCATTACCCTTGGATAACGACTTTAGCAAGGAAAACAACTTTATGATTGAATGGTCTCGGCTCGAACGATAGTATTTACTGTAAGGGCCGAACGGTCAAATGAACCATGCCCGTATAGACTTCTCAAGCCCTGGCACTTATGTACAAGAATAAAAAGAAGTCCTTACCTTGCGAATAAATATCTTATCCCTTAAATATTTCTTTTTTTTTTTCTCTTAAGGGATTTCCTACATTCGATCCCCTAAAGGTATCGAGCCTAAGGGTTGGCTTTATCCTGGTTCAAATGATCACCCCCAATTGGGGACTGCCGTCCAAAAACAAACTCGGACGGACTGTTATCTTAGGCAAGCTCAGATAACTCGAGGTGACAAGCCCACTGGGAAACACTTGAACTAAAAAGGCTATGAGCACATTAAAACGGCTGGAAGACGTCCGTGACCCGTAATAAAAATAAGGCCTTGAAAAATTTCTAAATCGGTTTTAAAGGCTACCCTCAGCAAATTATAATCTAAAAAAGTATAAGTACTTCGGGGAAAAGTTCTAGTCATACCGAACCCCCACGATGCCTTAGACAAAATAATGTCAAAGGCAAGGCATGTTTGAACCTCCGAACATGACCTAACGAGTTCATGCTAAGGCATTTCGATATTTGCAAACATAGAGAATAAAGCAAAAGAAAACAAAACTCAAAAATTGTCGAAGGAAAAAGAAAGCCTTGTATTATATATAGATAAAGTCTTTACAAAGGCCAAACGGCTTTGACAAAAAGTACAAAAGTACATAAGTACAAAAAAGTAAAAACATCTACACATGCGTCTAAATAGCCTGGTCTTCTCCATCCTCGGATCCACCGGAACCCTCGGAGTCTTCTACTTCTTTGTCCTTGGGGTAAGCCAACTTCTTGGCCTTGGCCTTGGCGTCGAGCCGCTTAGTGATTTCGATCTCGGCCAACAGGTTAAAACCCCGAGCGTGAATCTCCCCGAGGGTCTCTCTTCGTGGCTGCCGCTTCTCATATTCAACAATGTCTTTCAAGCGGTCTTTCGCCGCCTCGACATCGGCTCTATACTGGGATACCATCTCATCAGCATCGGCTTTGGTTACTTCAGCCACTGACTTGGCCGCTTTAAGCTCCTCGGCGAGGGCCTCCAGATCTGTAACAACCGAGCCTAGTTGAGATAGGAGCGCCTCAGCTCTCTGGGACTGTGCCTCTGTCTTCTCCCTCATCATTCGAAGTTGAGCCTCTGCCGAAGCCAGTTGCACCCGGGAAGTTTCCTTTTCCGAGGCCAAGCAGTCCATTTTGCTTTTCCATTCTTCGGCCTTGACTTTTATCACGTCCTTCTCTGCCTGAAACTGGTCGATCCGGTCAAGCTTCTATTAGACCTGCGGGTTCGGACCGTTAGTCACCGAGTCTAGTTCATCATCACTAACCTCAAAGACTTTTACATTTTCCACCAGGTCATCATGTTCTTTCTGATTGCGTCCAACTCATCCCAAAGACTCTTATCCTCTTCCTCGCATTGCTCACTGAGTAGTTTGTACATATCTCTCTTCTCATTAAGCTCTTTAGCTTCGGCCTCGAGGAGACTCAGTTCTTCTTGGTATCGGAGGAAGGTCTCGTGGTGAAGCACCGAGGCCTGCGAATACAAGGAGAAATATTAAGATCATTAAGTAACCAAAGCTGGAAAATGAAAAGGTTTGGTAAAACCTTACCTGATTCTGTGCCTATTGTGCTTCGTTGAACAAGCATGGAGATTCCACCTCATTCATCTTTGCCTAGTCTTCTTCAGTCACCAGGAACCAGAGGTAACTAGCTACCCCAACGAGCGCGGAAAGGACTTGGGCATTCTACGGAACGGAGATAATGATCAATCGCTTTCGATCGGGATTGGCACTCGAGGTAGGGAATCGATTAACCAGTCTCGGGCTCGAACAAGACCCACCTGCCCCCGAGGGCGGACTTTTCCTTGGTACTTCTAAGTCACCCAATCCGGTGACATCCTATGTGGCAGTAGAATCCACGCCATCAAAAAAGCTTTGAAGGGGATTGTTCGCTCATTGGACCCCCTCATTTAACCGCTCCTTCGTCGCCTGAGCTTTACCAAACATCAAGTCCGTGAACGAAGGCGATCTCGTTATATCGATGACACCGGGTGGAGAAGAACCAGCATCTTGAGGGTTCTCGATCCTCACTGTTGCATCGACCTCTTGCGTTTAGGAGGGATTGGCCTCTGTCGTCCCCACTTCAGTTGATACCCGTTCTTCAGGGACCGATGGCTCTCGGGACACTAAAATTTCATCCTCCTCGGACTCGTCCTTGAGCCGGTAGAGGGAGTCCGAGTTAAGTATACGGGAGTTGGAGGTTTCTTTTGGCTTGCGGACCACCCTCCTTCTCTGTTTCTTTTTCTTCGAGCTCGGGGAACTCCGAGCCCTACTCTTCTTCTTCTCTCCGACCTGACCCAGAGTAGGAGACTCGACGAGCAAGTCCTCCTCACCAACCGAAGGCCTAAGCTCGACATCCTTAGGAAAACCTGAGAAAGAAAACAAAGGGTTTAAGAACTTGATAGTAAAAAGAGAGGCCTAACACAACCTGGTTGGAAAAGCGATCTTACCATGGGAATGGGCCTCCCAATGTCCCTTAGAGAGTTCACGCCATGAACAATCAGAATAGGGCATCTGGGAAATGATAACCTCGACCCACTCCTTGAGTCGGGGGACAACATTTAGAACTCGGGCAATGGCTGCACCACCACAAACATCAATAAGAAAAAGAAAAGTAAACGTAAAATCAACATTCAAAGGAAAGATCCACTTACGTTTTATATTCCACTTCTCAGGGAATGACATGCATTCTGCCGGAATCAGGTCCGAAGTCCTCACTCGGACAAAACGGCCTTACCAGCCTCGGTCCTCATCGATGCTAGAGAACGAGGCTTTTCTGGCACGACGCACAAGCTTTATCAGCCCTCCTTGGAATAGTCGGGGACTGTACAGACGAAGTAGGTGATCTATGGTGAACCGACAACCATCAATTTTGCTCACGAAGAACCAGAGAAGGATTACGATCCTCCACATTGAAGGATGGATCAGGCCGAGGCAAACCTCGTACCTCTTACAGAAATCTATGATGACCGGGTCCATCGGTCCCAATATTAAGGGATAAGTGTAAACACTCAGGTATCCCTCGACATGGGTGGTGATGGCCTTCTCGGGGTCAGGGACCACTACAGTTTTGTTGGCCTAGTTGCAATCTATCCGAACCGTAGGGAGGATCGCCTCGGTAATCACGTATATCGAGAAGTCTTCACACCGACCCGATACGGAGGAAGTTTTTTCAAATTTGAAATCATTATTTACCGCGCAACCCCCGGGGATGAACAATTTAAATGGAGGTTGGGCCACCGGTTCATCAGTTGTTATGCTCGGAGCGGTCGCCTCGGCCCTAGTGGCCACCCGCGAAGTAGAAGGGTTCTCTTTCCGGGGGACAGCTTTGGAAGTCTTTGCCATTTTCTTCTAGAAAGAAAAAATGGAGGAAAATCTGGAAAAGATGAAGAAAGAAAGGAAGATTGAAGAATTAGGCTTGTTAGCTCGAGAAGAAGATGGGTGAAATCTTTCGCAAAAGACCCTGAGTGACGGAGGAAAAAACACTAAAGGAGTGCAGAAATCTTGAAAGCTCGAGGGTAGAAGGTTTGACGTCAAGTAAAAATAAACAAAGGAGATGGTATTTATAGAAACTTGGCAATGCTTCTCGTTCAGGGGTAGCCGACCGATGGCTGACAGGCATTTAATGCCATATTGACATGACTGATGAGATATTTCGCGTTTTTATCGTTTCTTATACGACGTCCCGAAGCAAGAACCTGGAATCTCATGTCGTTTCTCGTCAACTCATTTTCCAAGAAACGGGGGGGACTATCTGTATACGGGTAGAACCGGTCTCATAGTACATCCCGGTCTCTGACATGATAAGCCACGCTCGAGATATGGTAAAAGAGGAGCTTAGATCAAGGTAGAGATCTCATCAATTTGGAGTACGTACCATAACGCCCGCCCTCAAAAATGTTAAGGTCGTGATTCGGGATCGATCCCTAGCCTCGATTAACTTCGAAGAACGTTGTCGGGTAGTCAAGTTCGGCCAACAGAAGCCGTGATATCCGTGATCGACCGAATATCACGGCGGAGATCTTGGCACATATCGATAAGAGAATGGCAATCAATTAATTAGATGATTTTTATCTTTTATAGAGTTGTACCTAATGTAGGACTCTCCTACTATATAAAAAGGGTCTGATTACTTGTAAAAGATATTGTAACACACATTCCAAAGTAATACATTATTATTATTCTCTTTAAGCTCTTATTCTTATGTATTTTGATACTGATCGAAGTGCGTTCAGCTTGAGGGTGGCTAACCTTCCAAGGCTGAAATTGTCCAATTAGTATGGTTTGCATTTACTTTATCGTTATTTATTTCAATTGCAATCTAATTTATCATTTTGTGTCAAGTTAATCCACGTATCCTTAAAACCACTTACAAATTTAATTGTTATCCGATTTTGAGGGTAAACAAGAATAAAAATAGAAACTATTTAATCGGAAAACAAGGAATGTGATGAATAATATATTAAAAATATTACATAGAAAATATGGAAAGAACACTAAATAGGCTAGTAGTGGTAAATTATAATTAGAAATACTTTGATTTAAACTTTCCATTTCACTCCTAATAAGGTAATTACACCCATACAAATATCTATAAGTTATTTTAGATTCAAAAGTCTTTCTTTATTTATTAAATTTTGTGCCCAATCAATCAGAATCATATAGCATGGGTTAAAACTTGTCATGTATTAGAGATTCCTTTTCTAAAAGTAAATAAAACACATAGCTTAAAGCCTACATTAACATTTATGCCTTAGTAACCCCTGAATTTAGCGTTCGTGATCGGCCTCCTCAACTATGTATTAATCGAAAGGCAGGGTGGCACAACCCCGGCCCAACCAAGAAAGTGGTTACGTCCAGTATATCCCCCCCCCCCCC